>JAECUM010059931.1:0-24346 GCA_016617855.1 Megalonaias nervosa
TCAGCATGCAAATGACATTTATTTTATGTCTCATTCAAATCCATCCAGACCAAAAGAAAAAAACAACAAAAATAGAAGTGTGTACACACCTACCTACCCAAAAATAGAAGTGTGTACACACCTACCTACCATAATTTTTTTCAACATAATCAGAACCTCAAATATTTTTTCCATTTGGCACCATGATGGATGGCATTCATATTCAGGATTTCAAGAAACAATGTACTAGAACACAATTATACAGGATTACAAGTGAAATTCAATTTGAAAATTTGAGTTTTTCTCTTTTTTTAGGTTTCTTCAAGGTTTTAAAAACATTTTGGGCAGTCCTAGTTTCAAGATTATCACCATGGTGCACATAACAAATATAAAAAATTTCATAAAGTATGCTTTTTGTTTGTTTCTAAAAAAGATGAAAATAAAGTGAAAATTATTAAAAAATTAAAAAACAAATGCCTGTAAGTGCTAAGAAATTGTGCAAGCTTTTTGACTGCTAGGCTAGCCTAATAAAGAATGGTATCTATAAAAGCTTTTATTTGTGGGGTAGGGATAGAGACATTTATTTTTCATTTTTTATTGTTTGTAAAAAAATTTAGGTATCCTTCAGTTTTCTTAGGCTTTTTTGAGTTTCTAAGATCAAAATTAAAGTTTAGGTTTTTTGAGGCCAACTTCTAACCCTGATTGTATCAGTGAAACATTGATGCCTTGAGGTCCACAAAATACCAATGTCATAAGTAAACAGCACTGTCATGTACCTTCCCTGTGCATGACTTAACATTAACACAGAATATTTATAAGAAATTTCAAATATTGAGGAGGACAACACCAATACTGAAAAAGTGTTCTCTGACTCGTACAATTTACAACACTGACAAGAGAAAAGAAAAAACTGGAAGCCTAGTTTTATAATTGTTCATATTACTTACACATAGTAAGGAGAATATAAATGTCTTCATATGTAACATGCTGCACCTCATCACTTATAATCTTCTTGCACTGTAGAAAGTAGTTCCATTACTAAAATATGGTTCTTTAAAGATATACAATAAAAGCACAATCGAAATAGTGTGCTGTTCATGTGACATCAATACATAGTGTGTTGATAATGAGAACTTATCATTTACTGTATGTGATAACAGTAGATCTCTCTGAAGTTTTATGTCTCATGAAATCTTACGATATCATGTCCACACTCAAGACAGAGTTTAATTGATCAACATACTCCACTGATTATGCTTTTACTTACTGAAAATGCACTGATATGTAGTTATGACAAATATGTGATGCTTTTATTGTAGATATGACAAATATGTGATGCATTAATATGCAGTTATTATGACAAAGATGTCATGCCTTTACATGTAGTTACAACAAATATGTCATGCATTTACATGTAGATACGACAAATACGAGATGCATTTCTATGTAGTTAAAATAATTCCGTGATGCATTTGTCTGTAGTTATGACCAAAAAAATACATCATGAATTTCTAGTTATGACAAATACTTTATAGATTTCTAATTATGACAAATACACCATGCATTTACAGGTAGTTATGGTGCATATGTCATGCATATTTATACACTGCATTCAGATGCACTAAAGCTCCTATTCAAGTTATGAGCAAGCATATTTGTCACTACACATCTCAATTGAGGATCAAATATTTACAAGTTTACGGCAATCTGGCAAAAACTCGGAGACTAGTTATGTGTACAAGACTTGACCAGAATGGGGGGACTGAAGAACATCAGGATTCCTATATATCATTGCCTCCAAAGATGGAAGTATAATGCAGTAAATAAGATTAAATACTAACCAATGTTTTCAAATATAGAACACTGTTGGGGCAGGAACTGCTGAGTCTCTATGTAAACACTGAGGGGAATGATCCAGCCATCTCCACGCCCAATTCCTGCATGACAGGCTCGACGATCTGCAAAAGAAATACTGTTTTCTTAAAGCATGTCAAAATGTATTTCATATTCTAAACTAGGCCACAGCAAAATCCCCATGCTTTTTACCATATTTCTCTGATGACAAGAACAGGGTCCAGACTACTATCATTTTCAAAAAGAACTTATTCTCTGAAATGGTCTTGTCACATTTGAATCAAATCATCAAATATTGGGTGTTCTGGGCTTCACCGTTCATTAGGCTACAGAAAATGATAACAAAGCAAGAGCCATTCATTAGGCTACAGGCAAGGATAACAAAGCAAGAGCCATTCATTTCAACCACATTTACCTTCTATATGAAACAGCTTTATCATAAAATCATTTAGAAAGCACACAATTTTTTATGCAAGAACAATCTGGTCTAACTCCAAAACCATTTTCAGACATGTAATCTGACCCTTCACTGTGGTAAGTACTAAAAGCAGTACCCACACACCTGGTGTTATGGATCAAATATTAATTTCACTTGAGAAAATATATTTTAAATTATAATTTAATATTAAAACATACCCTCAATTTATGCATATTGTATAGTATGAATTGACAAACACTGGAATGTAATTATTTTTGTGCTTGGGTACCAGACTGCACAGGATTTGTTCATTTCTTCTTTTACAAAGACCTAAACCCAACTAGAACAGAGTAGTATGAACCCTGCCATGAAGTCATTACATTTAACAATTCTGGTTCTCAAATGGGCATTCCAGATATAAAGAAAGTTTTGACTATCTTTTTAAAAATAAAGTTTGACGACATGATTGCAGCAACACAGATTGTTTAATATCTTTCTGAACTGGAAACAAAGTTTTTGCTGACATCTAACATGTACAAGATCCAACTAACATGTACAAGATCCAACTAACATGTACAAGGCAATACCATATCCAACTAAAATGTACAAGGCAATACCATATCCAACTAAGATGTACAAGGCAATACAAGATCCAACTAACATGTACAAGGCAATACAAGATCCAACTAACATATACAAGGCAATACCATATCCAACTAAAATGTACAAGGCAATACAAGATCCAACTAACATATACAAGGCAATACCATGTCCAACTAAAATGTACAAGGCAATACCATATCCAACTAAGATGTACAAGGCAATACAGGATCCAACTAACATATACAAGGCAATACCATATCCAACTAAGATGTACAAGGCAATACAGGATCCAACTAACATGTACAAGGCAATACCATATCCAACTAATATGTACCAATACATGATCCAACTAATACGTACAAGGCAATACTGTATCCAACTGAGATGTACAAGGCAATTCATATCCAACAAAGATGTACAAAGCAATACAGGATCCAACTAAGATGTACAAGGCAATACCATATCCAACTAATATGTACAAGGCAATACAGGATCCAACTAATATGTACAAGGCAATATTGTATCCAACTAATATGTACTAATACATGATCCAACTAATATGTACAAGGCAATATTGTATCCAACCAAGATGTACAAGGCAATACCATATCCAACTAAGATGTACAAGGCAATAAAGGATCCAACTAAGATGTACGAGGCAATACTGGATGATTCTGACACATTGCTGTTCTGCACAAGAATGGTGTTATGTAGGGCTGCTTAAGTATACCAATGAACTGATATAGACTGATACTGTACGCAAATATGATAACCAATAATCCATCTTAGCTGTATCAGTTCAATATTGAATTTTTATATTCCATTAAACGCTCAACTTATCATTTGTCAAACTTTTGGTCCCATCTCCACAACCAATGGTACAGCTAGTGTATTCCCATATATTAGTAAAGAGAACATTTCAGTGTAGTATAGCTTTAATTAGGGCAAAAACATCAACAATTTAAAGGTAAACATGCTAGAAAAGCATATCATACATTGGAACTAGGGTATCATATGTATAATATAAGAAAGTTGAGTTAAAAATACCCAGCCATATTATTTCGTTTGCAGTTAAGAAATTCTAGCAAGCTGACAGGTTATGAAATTAATATTTATGAATAACTGATTTTAACAGATTGAACAGGAAGGTTGCTTTAAAAACAGTATCTGTAACTATTTTCTTAATGATCTATTGAATGAATTATGATTTTCATGCCGCTGGGACTATAGTAACAAGAAAATTATTGTTGACTCTATTACAGTTGTTAATGTTGTTGTTGTTGTAGGGTTTAACGCCATTTTTCAGCAAAAGATAGGCTATACATGGTGCCCAGTATAACTGTTGGAGGAAGAACCCTGGAAAACCCCGGGAAGAACCAATGACCCATGAGAAGCTACTGGCAGGCTTTCTCACATATCCACGTTAGCTGAACCTGAGACTTGAACCCACATAGACAGAGGTGAGATGGCAGTGATCCAGAACAGTGAGCGCTTTAGACCACTCGGGGCCCCAACTCTACTACAGAACATTTTTAACGTTTGCAAACATTCTCATTCACTGTTTTGTCAGATATGCCTATTTGTCTACTACAAGCTTCTCCAAGAAGTGGGTGGGCGGGTAGCTTACTTCATTTCTGAGCATGAGCATATCACTGGAGAAAAACTTTATTACATATCCCACCCCCAACCCAACCAAACCTTGCACCTCCTAGATGTCCTTAACCCAAGAGTTGCCACCTAACTCCATTACATACATCATGTGTCATTAAGCTATGAATGCAGTGTTAACATTTTTTAAAACAAAAAATTGCCAGATCTTTTCCAGTTTTCTTCCTTGATGAATTGATTTCTGCAAGCATAATCTGTTGCCCTAAGTGAATGGACTCAATGTTTTGAACCAAGAAGTATGCATTTTTAAAAATTAAATCTGCTTTCAAGATTCTCCCATTACTCACAAGTTCCATTCTGAATCAGACATCTGATCATGCACTGAAACACTGGATGTATTACTAAAAACAAGGACAGATGCATTCCAATTCGTAAAACCAAGAATGTATATAATTTAAACTGCACAAATAATCAGGTTACTCTGTTAACTGTATACTGTCTGGGATGAAGAAATAATGAGTAATGAACAAATGAAACAGTTTGAATTTCTTCAACCTTGTAATTCATAATTTCTGCTGATTCCGAAATACATGCAATTTACTGGCACCCTACAGAGCTGACAACCCTCCAGACTTGCAGTTAGTGAAAAGAGGGATAAAAATTAGTGAATTCTGAACACAATTTATGAAACATTATACCATGATACTATCTCCATCCACTTTGATGGTCAGTACAACATTAGATGAAAATCCCAAAATAAACACATTATTTGCACTGATTACATGTACAAATTTATTTGCAGCCAAATTTACTGATATACACAAACTTCATGCTATTTGTCATGATATGATGCTGTGGCAGACTTGAACATTCGCAAATTGGCTATGGTAAATTTGTTTTCAAAACAGTTCAGGCTTCTTGCCTGGTGGTTGATCTTGGTGACTAAAATTGTTGCAAATTTTCAGCACCTACGGAAGCCCTAAAGTCCATCTTAATTTTCCTCACGATAGAAAATACTCTTTCACTGTCGCTGATCTCCAACAGACAAAGGCAGGTTATGTTCAACAAGAAATCAATATGCTTCAGCCATGGTAGCATGCAGGTCTTCCGCTGAAGGCTTTAAGTATTCCAGAGCTGAAATTTGCTGGGTGCTCTTTAATTTTTCCAATATCTGTGTTTTTTGCTACCAGTGTGCTTTTTCACATTGTCTCTGCCACATCCCCACAGGGGCTTGTATTGTTGCTTACAATTTATGTCATACATGTACTATATAATATTATGATACAGTACATATGAGAGGTAAACTGTAAGCAACAATACGAGTCCATGTGCACATTCGCAATTCTGAAATTTGTGGAACACTGTACAAAAAGAATAATGTACATCAAGGTTTAATGGCTGAATGCAAGGCCAATTTTTGGTGTATTCCAATCTATACTTCATTTTTAGTGGGTTACATATCTTTTTCAGTGGAGGTGAAAACATTTTTAGTGTAGATTAATTACAAAATCATATTAATTAAGTGTAGATTATTAATCATATTAATTCAGAAGATGAAACGTCGAACAGTTAACAATTAGTGGCATTGGCGCATGCATGGGAAAATATGAACTCGAGCAAATTATGATATATGCTAATCTTTCAACATCTCAAAAATTCCTACACTCGAAAAAACTGTCTTCATTTAGTGTTTGTTTAAAAAATTACAGTTGCTGTGAGTATGTACATGTGCTATTATAGAAAATTCCAGCTGGACCCCCATTTTCTTCACAAGTATTTGTAAAACTTGTGTTCTAAATATAGATTAAATACATTCAAATGCTTGCTACAGGACAAACTGTAACAATTGGATATATTTTTATTAACATCGCGACAAGCAGTATGGGACAGTTATTGGCACCAGTGATCAGTGCTGATATTGTGACTAGCATTTAACAGGATAAAAATTATTTTATTCCTGATTTAAGCCGATTAAGAATTGGGGAATTCTTGATTTTCTGGCATGCAGTGTGAATCCATGAATTGCTATCTCGAGTGATGAAATTCATGCCAAAATCGTGAGGGTTGGCAGGTCTGCATCCTACCTGTTCTTGTCATGAATACAAACATTTTAAATATCTCATATAAGAATATTTTTATTACTTAGAGACCAAAATCAGATTACCTCTACATTCAAATCAAACTAAAGCATAAATCATTTTACCTCCAGTAACTTGTTGCTAAAGCAAAACAAAACAGATATATTCAGCTATCAACGTAAGAAAAATGAGCAATCTTTCAATTTTACTCATTTTGAAAACATATAAATAAAAGTGTTGGATTATTCCTTCATTACACTTGAAGTATTTCTCCAATAATAAACAAATAGTTTCCAATTGGAATGCATTACATGATAAATTAAGCGGTGGTATGTTCTAATCAGTATATGGCTGCATTTAATGTGTCATATTTTTATTTGTCCGAACTGTCAATAAAAACAAATAACCTCAGTCAGTGAATAATATGTTACAAGCTTCATAATTATCACTAATGAACTTAAAACCATATTATGACTGAAATCTGGATAGTTTGATCCATACACTTATTCATTATTTAGTAAACTCAAGACTTCCTAAGTTTTCAATCTTTTTGTATATCCATTAATACATTTTATGTTCCTTTTGTTTTTTCAGAACAAAATCGACAGTGGGTTAAGGAACAAGTTGACACAGAGGGTGTTGAATTACATATTAATGATTAGTGCTGAATAATTGTGCCTAAAAGACTTTTAATTTTATGGTGGCAATAAAAGTATATGGAGAAGTAAAGAAATAAAAATGATACAGTTTATTTAAATTCAATGGCAAATGACTCTGAAATTAAATCATTCACTTTTAACCCTTTAGCTACTACAGCTGTTGTGCAGTTTCACTACTGCTGAGTGCTATCGTATGAGTTATTGAGATTACTGAGGCTGGTTGCTAGGCTGAATACTAGAGCATCATCATGGCTGACTACAGAAACGGACAATAAAAACATGGTTACATTTATATTCATTATTTCATTAGTTTTTGCTGGATTTCAGTGAAATAAAAACAGCTTACCTTGTATAGTGTCTGTTATTCATATATTTCCACCTTATATACTCCTACATCCCATCATACAAGAAATCCCAGTCATGTAAACTGTTTTGAATCCCACAATATAAATCCAATATTTACATGTGTACAAATAAAAACATCAATGAAATCCACACTCTAATTACAAAGTTGAGAGTGGTACCTCTCAAAACAGTCATTATCCACACATAAATGTACTTGGCATTGTTTGCATCCTATGAAAACTTCATGTCTCTTCCCTTCCCTTACACACATCTTGTATATTCCAAGATATGCCCACATCTCCGTGATGCTGGTTTCATACCATTTCAGGTCTTGCTTTTGGTCCCCTGTTTTCTTGACATAATCGTTAGTTTCTTTCACAAGCTTTTCCACCAGACATTCAGGAAAAAAGTTGAGAAAAAAATCTTTCTCATTGCTTAGTGGTCCAAGCTCAATTGTTGAACCAACATGAGAATCAAAATCACTGATCTTGAACACGGCGAGGTCATCACTCCATTGTGCAAGTAGAACTATGTCCTCCTTGTCATCTGATTGAAAATCACTTACATCTGGTGTTGAAATGGGACTAACATCAATATCTGATCCATTTTCTAAGAATGATCCATTAAACTCTCGATATTGCTTGCACTGAACCCTTCCAAGTTGCTCATATCTGAAGCGGAATCCATCTTTGTTCATCCCAACTACACGTGTTTCATAAATTGCAGGAAAGCCCTTCCAGTGTGTCTAAATTTAACCTCTCAGCTTTCAAACTTGTATCAAAATGTTGAGTAAACAGTCCTCTCATTGGTTATGATAATCAAAAATATGTAAACTTCTGTACTTTCAACCAATCAACGTTTAATTAACATAGTGGTCACGTCCGCATAAATGCGACACTGGGGTTTCTAGTACTGCTGAACTATACACACATAAGCGACACTGGGGTAGTAAACGAGGCTTATCGACACTGCATATATGCATCAGTGGGGTTCAGGAGCTATTTACAGGTGACGCTTAGATGCAGCAGTCGTAGCTAAAGGGTTAAGTTGGGAAAATAAAGAAAATTACCTAAATATATGTACTTTTATATTTCACTGACATTAATATTTTTCACTTTTATCATAATACACATTTTAAAAAACATTTTATAATGACAATGCATGCTTACCCTGATGCTTTCAAAAATGTCTTGGGAGACCACCATTTATGAATGGTGAATTTTCATTAAAACTTTAAACTGCAAAGTGCAGAATGGTTGGCAGCTGTGAATAGTGTAGTGTCATTGTGGTTACAAAGAAATATTTCTTATGATCAAGAAAATCCATCCACACCATGCATACAAGATTGCTAATGCCAAGAATTATAGTTTATTCTTGGACAGGAAAAAGTCATCTAAAGAATATACTTACTTTTGAGGTTGAAAAGTGTCATGTTGAGGTTGGCCTTCAAGGCAGCAGCCACTACTTTGAATGAGCCTGTCATATCTCCATAATCCTCAGCTGCTATCGGAACCAGACCATAGTACCTATAAAGAAAATTAGCAGTGTTGAGTTTATATTCAAGGAATTAGTATAATATGGTGTATCACCTATTAAGGATGTTGATGATTCAGCATTCTGCTTAATCAAACAAACCTGACTGGAAATCCAAGCAGACCAGACTGGAAATCCAAGCATACCAAACTGGAAATCCAAGCATACCAGACTGGATATTCAAGTATACCAGACTGGAAATTCAGGCAGACCAGACTGGAAATCCAAGCATACCAGTCTGGAAATCCAAGCATACCAGACTGGAAATTCAGGCATACCAAACTGGAAATCCAAGCATACCATATTGGATATCCAAGCATACCTGACTGGAAATTCAGGCAGACCAGACTGGATATCCAAGCATACCAGACTGGAAATTCAGGCAGACCAGACTGGAAATCCAAGCACACCAGACTGGATATCCAAGCATACCAGACTGGAAATTCAGGCAGACCAGACCGGATATCCAAGCATACCAGTCTGGAAATAAAAGCATACCAGACTGGAAATTCAGGCAGACCAGACTGGATATCCAAGCATACCAGTCTGGAAATAAAAGCATACCAGACTGGAAATTCAGGCATACCAGACTGGATATCCAAGCATACCAGACTGGTAATTCAGGCAGACCAGACTGGATATCCAAGCATACCAGACTGGTAATTCAGGCAAACCAGACATGAAATCCAAGCATACCAGACTGGAAATCCAAGCATACCAGACTTGATATCCAAGCATACCAGACTGGAAATTCAGGCAGACCAGACTGGATATCCAAGCATACCAGACTGGAAATTCAGGCAGACCAGACTGGAAATCCAAGCAGACCAGACTGGAAATCCAAGCAGACCAGTCTGGAAATCCAAGCATACCAGATTGGAAATCCAAGCATACCAGATTGGAAATCCAAGCATACCAGACTGGAAATTCAGGCAGACCAGACTGGATATCCAAGCATACCAGTCTGGAAATAAAAGCATACCAGACTGGAAATTCAGGCATACCAGACTGGATATCCAAGCATACCAGACTGGTAATTCAGGCAGACCAGACTGGATATCCAAGCATACCAGACTGGTAATTCAGGCAAACCAGACATGAAATCCAAGCATACCAGACTGGAAATCCAAGCATACCAGACTTGATATCCAAGCATACCAGACTGGAAATTCAGGCAGACCAGACTGGATATCCAAGCATACCAGACTGGAAATTCAGGCAGACCAGACTGGAAATCCAAGCAGACCAGATTGGAAATCCAAGCATACCAGATTGGAAATCCAAGCATACCAGACTGGAAATTCAGGCAGACCAGACTGGATATCCAAGCATACCAGTCTGGTAATTCAGGCAGACCAGACTGGAAATCCAAGCAGGCCAGTCTGGAAATCCAAGCATACCAGACTTGATATCCAAGCATACCAGACTGGAAATTCAAGCATACCAGACTGGAAATTCAGGCATACCAGACTGGAAATCCAAGCATACAAGACTGGAAATTCAGGCATACCAGACTGGAAATCCAAGCATACCAGACTGGATATCCAAGCATACCAGACTGGAAATTCAGGCAGACCAGACTGGAATTCCAAGCAGACCAGACTTGATATCCAAGCATACCAGACTGGAAATCCAAGCATACCAGACTGGATATCCAAGCATATCAGACTGGAAATTCAGGCAGACGAGACTGGAAATCCAAGCATACCAAACTATTGGCAAATAGTGATATTACAACAGACAGACATTGTGACTTGTTTAAAAGATATAATTATTATACAACTTTAAAAAATGTTTGCAATTACAAAGAATCTTAAAGGTGATGCTGCCAACTGCCAATACAGGCAAGTCAGGAAACCTTAGTACATCTAGATAAAACCTAGGCATATAGTGACTGTCTGCCAAAGTTTGAAGTCATTAATGTAAAAATGATGAATGACCTTCAGGCTTACACTGATAATGATATTGCCCCTGTTGGTAAAAGGTTGTTTATATGCCACCATTCACAAGACAATAACCAAAAACACAAGTTTCATTTTCATTTGTTCCAATCTAGCAAAGAAATAATAAATGGTCTGACTGCTAGCTTTTAACTAAAGTGGCCCATTTCCAGGTTTGCTCATAATTCGCCAGTGGTGTGAGGGTAATTACTGTCAGATTCAGTCAAAAAAAAGTAAAAGAACACTTTGGAAATGCAAATTGAATTTGTACTGCCATTTTGATGACAATAAATCAATAAACAATGGTTTTCAAGGTGGGGAAACCCAAATGATCATAAAAACAAATTCCAAGTAATAGAAGGGTAACTACAATTCTTTACCTATGACAGCAACAGTAACAAAATCAGAGACAATTGATGAGCAACACAACTGCTGTAATACCTTGCAGATTTGCTGTATCAACTATTCTTTTATTCAAGAATCACTCTGAAGATAAGAGACACTTACTTTCCAGCAACATACAAATCTCCAGCATCCAGTACCATCATATCAGCATCACCTTCCTTGATGAGACTCATACAGTGACGAATGTTTGTTCCTCGCAGGCAATCAAGGTCAGGCTTCAGATCATTCCCCTTAAATGCCTCAACCATCATCTCACATTTTGCCTGCTCCGCATCAGAGATCACGCAGAATCTTGCCACTGCAAGTGGGCAGTAGTTTAGCACATCTAATTTCGCACGGAACTCAGTACCTGAAATATGCACAGCTTTTCATTTCTATTCTGTTGGGTATATGTGCTTTTAAGTATATAACAATGTTCACTTACATAATATAATTAATTCTCAGGGATCGACAAATATTTTTTCAAACCACTTGTTGAGGACAAGTGACTCTGGAAAAGTGGCTTGCACTGGTCAATTTCTTACAGTACATACAATGTGAATTGAGCATTTTCTACCCATATCTGTGTAACTTTAACTGATTTACACCACACTACACTGTGTAATATCCAGGTGTTGTAGGTGGCGTTAGGATGAAGCTAAATTGCATTGTAGGGTATATGACTGACTGATTTATGCCTAATGGAGTCACCCCTTACAATTATACATGTGGGCAAATATACAAGGTCACAATCCATAATTGGACAGGCAGACTCCATTCATCCCTGTGGCAAGCAGTATAGTTAATATACAAGGTTACAATCCATAAATTGGACAGGCAGACTCCATTCATCCCTGTGGCAAGCAGTATAGTTAATATACAAGGTTACAATCCATAAATTGGACAGCCAGACTCCATTCATGCCTGTGGCAAGAAGTCTAGTTAATATACAAGGTTACAATCCATAAATTGGACAGGCAGACTCCATTCATCCCTGTGGCAAGCAGTATAGTTAATATGCAAGGTTACAATCCATAAATTGGACAGGCAGGCTCCATTCATGCCTGTGGCAAGCAGTATAGTTAATATACAAGGTTGCAATCCATAAAGTGGACAGCCAGACTCCATTCATCCCTGTGGCAAGCAGTATTGTTAATATACAAGGTTACAATCCATAAATTGGACAGGCAGACTCCATTCATGCCTGTGGCAAGCAGTATAGTTAATATACAAGTATTACATCAAGATAGTGAACTACACTAAAATGCATCTACTCCAGTACAAATGTAAAATGGTCAATCCACTTTGTGTGTGTTGTATTTAACTCATTTATGACTCAAGGTTGCATGTACCGAAATAATCATGTATAATGTAAGCATTTCTGACTCAAGGTTGCATGTATCAAAATAATCATGTATAATGTATGCATTTCTGACTCAAGGTTGCATGTAACAAAATAATCATGTATAATGTAACCATTTCTGACTCAATGTTTATTGATACTACAGAAATAAGGCCAAGATTGTAGCAGGTGTTTCTCCTTACTAATAAGAATCAGGCGTGCTAGACAGACAATATAAGAATCAGGAGGGCCTGACCAACTTAAGAAGAATCAGGAGAGCTAAACAGATGTTGTAAGAATCGGGAGTGCTAGACAGACATCATAAGAATTAGGATGCTAAAAAAGATGTCACTAAAAGTAAAAGTTAGTGAGAGATTTCATGTACATAGAAGCCCAAAGAAGTGACTGACACACTGGAGTGGAAGTGCCAGCAGAGAAAGACTGTGGAGAGTGTCTTGATTTCATTTTGTATTTGTATCATTGACTAGTAATTATAGTAATAATGACTGATGCAATTGTTAGAGCATTAGTTTATATAAGTTCTATCTTCCTGTGGGTCTGGTTATCAAGTCTTCGTTAGTATAACTGATGCCATAACTTCAGGGAGTTATCAAGTCTTCCTTAGTATAACTGATGCCATAACTTCAGGGGATTATCAAGTCATACTTAGTATAGCTGATGCCTTAACTTCAGGGGGTTATCAAGTCTTCCTTAGTATAACTGATGCCATAACTTCAGGGGGCTATCAAGTCTTCCTTAGTATAACTGATGCCATGACTTCAGGGGGTTATCAAGTCTTCCTTAGTATAACTGATGCCATAACTTCAGGGGGCTATCAAGTCTTCCTTAGTATAACTGATGCCATAACTTCAGGGGATTATCAAGTCATACTTAGTATAACTGATGCCATAACTTCAGGGGGTTATCAAGTCTTCCTTAGTATAACTGATGCCATAACTTCACGGGGTTATCAAGTCTTCCTTAGTATAACTGATGCCATAACTTCAGGGGGTTTTGCCTGACATCTCACTTTATTCAATTAAACAAATTTTCCAGTTTACAAAAAAGTCATCGAGATGGCGATTGCCAAGTTTGCAAAAGTTGACAAGGAATAAGCTGATTACATCAAGCATAGTATTTTTGCATCCTTTAATTACAGTGAATATGTTAAACTTATAGTGAATATGTTAAACTTATAGTGAATATATTAAATCCATAGCAAATACATTAAACTTACAGTAAATACACTGAACTCATAGTGAATACATTAAACTTATAGTGAATACATTAAATTTTACAGTGAATACATTAAACTTATAGTAAATATACTGAACATATAGCAAATACATCAACTTTCAGAAAATACATTAAACTCATTTAAAGATAGTGAAAATGTTCCGATTTTTTACACAATTGAGCATCCTTGTCCTGTATGCATTTCCACAAATTCTTTCACAATAATTAGAAGACATGACACATTTATACAAAATGGATATTTTTCACCAAATGATCCTCGCTTCTTATCCAAGTCACAACATTTTACCATGATTACAGACCTGCCAACCCTGACGAGTCTGTCTCAGTAAGGCAGTTGATTTTACTCCATAAGATTGACCAGTTTTCAGTGAGGTGTAACAAAATATCAATAACTGCTATTGTAAAGCTGGAAAATATAAATAAAAGTTTGATGCAGCGATGATAAACATTATGTTCAACTGAAAAGTTTGTAAAGTACGTGCAGACTTTATTTGCCACTAGTACAGCTGCACAAACTTTAGTTCCAAACCCTATGCAACTCAATGGCTTGTTGCTATCTCTCAACTTGACGTAATTCTTGGAAATTCTTTCCCATTTCATGTGACGATGGCAATCATATCTCCCGCCACGAGGCATACTCAAATTGGCACATGATGTCCAATAAATGTTAATTGTGTCCTTTCCAGCTTTTATTCATAAGATAGCAACTGCAACGGTTTCTTCACAGTGCCCATTTGTATCTGCCACAATGCAAACTATGTTGTTTTATCTGAGTGAGATTTATAAGTATTGTTCAAATTAAATGTCTGAATTGGAATGATTTAAACAGATAAACATATATTTAATTACCATGTACTTTATTTTTATTATTTACGGCGGCACATATGTTAAACGCACCGGGAAAAAAATAGGAACTTAGGCAGCCGTATTGGAGAATCATGGAAAACCCACAAGACTAAAAAAAAATCTGAAAAAATACCAAATCAGAAGGAAACCTTGGAACGAGGCAACCATTCATTATCTTTGAGGCTACCAAAGGGTACGTACATTAAAACTTGACTCTAAAATCGTATTTTATATAATTTTAATGAATTTGAATAAGAGCAAACTTTAACACTTTTATACCCCATTTCTACGCAATAGAACTTAAAAGAACATAGTTTTTAAGTAAATTCAAACATTTTTCTGCATGTGTAACATATTTTAGTTTGATCAAAATAGAGCGGTTTTCAGCGAACCACGGTCCACAATATCCCCTATCCTAACCTCCCAAAAAGTTATCACCAAATTACCTCCCTTCACAACTCTTTCCTACTTTCGGTGCTGTGGACTTTAATTCCTGCTCGAAATTTTATGGATGAGTAAACAGGTAGTTGCAATATAATCAAATACTTTAAACTTAATTAATTAGTTACATTAATTATAAAGATCATATTTGCAGTTGCTGATATATGAAAATGCAAAAATGCAAAAATAAGTGCTGTGAATTAGTTTGTAGTGGGTGGCGTATGGTTTTGACAATTATTTAATTTGCGAACAAATTAAATGAAAGAAAAATGATTATGTAATTTTTTTAGCGCTTATGAAGTATAGTGTACTTATAATAAAGTTAATAGTTGTAGAAAGGTACATTGCGTGTCCTGTTTTTAAATTTCAGAGTAAACAGTTATGATGTCGAGTCCATATATCCTCAACACTAACACCAAGACTTGTTCATAGACATAGACCACCCAAACATAGGGACACTAGAACAGATGCTATTAGGCTCCTTAAGTCCAGTCCCATTCTCACAAAGATCTACACAGCCACCTTTTTGTTCATTTGATTCAGAGATTGACATTGAGGTGATTGACTTATCAACACAATCTCCTGCAGTGGAATTGTTATCCCAGTATTCACTGTGTTTAACCCCTTTTGAGGAGAATTTTTTGGTAAGGATTGTTGTTTAACAAATGGTTTTCATTTTTATTCTAAGCAGTGAAACCTATTATATGATGTCAGATTAAATGACCAAAGACTTTACTTACAGCAGTGGGATTTTTTTTTTTACAAAGATCAGATGAATAATATTATTCCTGTTGATATTATTTATTCATAATTAGTCAATTTATTAAAATGTTGACCCTGTTTTCACTAAATATGTACCTAGAAGTGAAACACATAGAAGCATGATAGAAAATTTATTTTTTAATGAAAGCAAAATTTGTTCTTATGAACATATATTTTATTTCATCAAACACAGTATTTATTTTTTTATAGCCAAGTCCAGTGTTTAATAGAAACCCTCCCCCCCCCAAGAATTTCCTTTGACTCTGATATTGAAGCTGAAAGCTGTAAGTTTTTGTGATGTTGTATAGTAACTGAACTATCACAAACAATAATTTGACTGTGTTCTCTTTCCAAAAGCAAAACTAGATATGTAAATAAATAAAAAAATTGTATTACACTAAAATTATAGATTTGACTCCCTATCAAAAAAAGAAATATTTAACTTTAAGTTAAATGAATTATGCCCTTGAAAAAGGGAAAGTTTAACTTGTGAAAGTTTCTAATGAACTTACTGTGAATATTAAAAACCTTGTACATCATGCATACTCAATGACTGAAAATGGAATGAAGATAACCCTATTATTGTTGGGAAAAAAGTGAAACAAGCTTTCCAGGAAGGAAATGCTGTAAAATGGTACATTGGCCAAGTAATATCTCAGGTAAAACAATATCAAGGAATGATGCTTTAAACTCTTTCTAATTCTTGCATTTATGTGCATGTATTCATCTAATTATAACACACTTTTCACACTCGGTAACTCTTCTCAATTTCAGTCAATTATAATATGCTAAATAAATCCCTAAAAAGTGATATTTTGCTTTAAACGCCTATTAAGACAAGAAATTATCAAAATAATAATGTCATTAATAATATAATCTTTTCATAAATAATATTCTTTGGGAAATTACAAAGAAACGTTATTAGAAAAATTAAGTACCAGTACTGTCAATAGTAAAGAACTAATTATTTTATTTGTTTTAAAATATATGTATGCTTAAATTTAAAAATGTAAAATGATTTTAGAGGTAATATTGTTTATATCCAAATGATTATTTTATGGTATTGTCAGTTTAATAGAAAAGTTTAAATTTACAGTACTGACAGTGAACGGTTCTTCTTGTAATTAAGTCTTCCTCAGCTACAGACTATTAAACCATGCTAAAAAATTTAATGTGAAAAAAACGCACATTTTATGATAATCCAGGGATATTCTACTAATGAGAAAGAAAATTATTTTTCTTTTATATTTATCTCAGGTTCCAGGATACAAAGAATGGTATCACATCAAATATGCCGGAGACGGTGCGATTTATTCATGTAAACTATTGGAAGTTTACAAAAAAGGGGATTTAAAGATTGTTGTTTAATGCTATGTGTGTTAACATTAAAATATCTTCAGAATCATTTTATAGGAAGTTTTGTTCTTTCTTTTTGTTTTTTATTGACATTTGAAAAGGGAGTTACTTGGCCAGATTTTGTGTCATGTACATGTTATATAATTGCCTAAAGTGGTAACCCCGAAAAAAGAAAAATAACCAGTTTCTGACTGATGTTGCCACAAATGTGCTTATGTACCTAGACAACCAGTTGATACATGTAGATATTTAAATGTGTTTTGGACTTTATTTACAATTTTATTGCTTTCCTTTAAAATTTTCATGCATACAAATGTAATTTTTACCCAATGCACCAGTGAGTCTACTTTTTGGCAGACACCTTGTTTTCATGATCAAACTTTAAAAATTCGTTAAAAATTTAAAGAATTCTTCAAATTTTGACTTCTGAAGACATGAACTTTCCAAAAATGTATGATTTATAAGTGCTTTTTAACATTTTGAAAACTGTGTTGAACTAGCTACATAAGAATCTGAATACTCCTTTTTATTCTTCTGCGTTGATTACTAACACTTTTTCTAGAAGTTTATTTTCCCTTTTGTCTTAAACATGCATCACTTTCTGGACGCCAGTTTTAAAAAATTCTATAATCAACAGTTTGGTCATGCAGACACTTTACATGAACAAATAGGTGCAGTATAAAGCGTCTTGGGTGCTGCTGAAAAGTTTGTCTGGTTCCCTGACTAATTTTACTAATTCTAATATGAAACCCGGATCCATATCAAACACGGATGAACCAATTATCAGGATTTTTCTGCGACAATTATTTTTCCGTAGCTTTTGCTTGTATGCTAAAGTCCATATTTTAAAGGTAATTTTCGTAACACTTACGGCAAAATCGTAAGAGTTGGCAGGTCTGTGATTAAATTATCATGCATTCATTAAATTCAGTAAATTCCATAATATTTTGTAATCAGGAGTAGATGTCTAAGTTATAACAATGATATTTAGCAGTGTTCCCAAAGCTATAATTAAGTTAGTTGTCTAAACTGGCCCGAAAAGACACTGCTAGGAAACAACGTGTGATCGGTAATTTCTCTTTACCTGTCCACGAATAATAGGTATCTTTATTTCCCACATCTACGAGAGTCTTGGTGGCATCGGAGAACAGAAGATTGGACCGTTTAAGGTAGGAATAGCTAGTGGAGTTGAAGATGGAAAACGTGTTGGTATATGGTTTTCCCGCTGCAAACCACTCCACTAGCTGCTTCAGAAAGCTCTTATAGCTTGCTATGGTTGCTGCATTCTTCATGCTGGATGTCATGACAATGTTATTTGGGACCTTTCCAAAATTACACTGCTGGTAATCTGTGATAGCAGCTGAGGAACCAGTTGGGCAAATAAGCTCAAAATCCTGAAATATGTAACTTTCTTGTTAAAATTTTTGCTTAAGAAAGGCAGTTAGCTCCCATTCCTTCTGAAAAATATAGTCATTAATTTGCATTTTTATTTCAAACATGAATGTTTAATGAAGATCTATGTACCACTGTAACAATCCATTCATTTTTCTCACAAAAAATTAATTTGACATTTATGCATCAAAAAGAAATATGTAGGAAAAGCTTGTCACAGCCTCCAGGTCTAAGAAAAATTGCCAGCTGGCTGCTTGTCCTGTATAGCAAGTTACTTGGAACCTGAACTCGTCAAGCATCAATATTGCTCACCCTACACTGTACACTGGAACTTGAACTCACCATGCATCAATATTACTCACCTTACACTGTACACTGCATTTTTAACTCATCAAGTATCAATATTGCTCACCCAACACAGTACATTGGAACTTGAACTCACCAAGCATCAATATTGCTCACCTTATACTCTACACTGGAACTTGAACTCGTCAAGCATCAATATTGCTCACCCTACACTGTACATTGAAACTTAAACTTGTCAAGTATCAATATTACTCACCCTACACTGTACATTGGAACTTGAACTCGCCAAGCATCAATATTGCTCACCCTACACTGTACACTGGAACTTGAACTCGCCAAGCATCAATATTGCTCACCCTACACTGTACATTGGAACTTGAACTCGCCAAGCATCAATACTGCTCACCCTGCACTGTACATTGGAACTTGAACTTGCCAAGCATCAATACTGCTCACCCTGCACTGTACATTGGAACTTGACCTCGCCAAGCATCAATACTGCTCACCCTGCACTGTACATTGGAACTTGAACTCGCCAAGCATCGATATTGCTCACCCTGCACTGTACACTGGAACTTGAACTCGCCAAGCATCGATATTGCTCACCCTGCACTGTACACTGGAACTTGAACTCGCCAAACATCGATATTGCTCACCCTACACTGTACACTGGAACTTGAACTCGCCAAGCATCAATATTGCTCACCCTACACTGTACACTGGAACTTGAACTCGCCAAGCATCGATATTGCTCACCCTACACTGTACACTGGAACTTGAACTCGCCAAGCATCGATACTGCTCACCCTACACTGTACACTGGAACTTGAACTCGCCAAGCATCGATACTGCTCACCCTACACTGTACACTGGAACTTGAACTCGCCAAGCATCGATATTGCTCACCCTACACTGTACACTGGAACTTGAACCTGCCAAGCATCAATAGTGCTCACCCTACACTGTACACTGGAACTTGAACTCGCCAAGCATCAATACTGCTCACCCTACACTGTACACTGGAACTTGAACTCGCCAAGCATCAATACTGCTCACCCTACACTGTACATTGGAACCTAAACTCACCAAGCATCAATACTGCTCACCCTACATTGTACATTGGAACTTGAACTCGCCAAGCATCAATAGTGCTCACCCTACATTGTACATAATACTGAAACTGCTTACAATGCAACATTTGTCAAATTGAAGAGCATTTTGAAAAAGTGACCCATCCTTGCTTTGAAAAACATAAGCTGACAAGATTTTAAAGTAGATATCTTAATCACCAAATTAAATTAAGTGTCTTATATGGGATTTCTGCAATTATAGACATTATAGTGATAAAAATCAATGAATAGGTTTAAAAACAAAACAAAAACTGAAGACAAAATCTGTTTGTTACTGACCTTTTTGCCAACAGCAAACATTATTACAATGCTGCTAAATTTAAGTGTGAGGATCTCTATAATTATATATATATATATATGTATATATATATATATATATATATATATATATATATATATGAATAATCATTGCTTTCATATAAAAATTATAGGGATCTGAGAATCTCTATAATTTTATATATATATATATATATATATATATATATATGAATAATCATCGCTTTCATATAAAAAATTATAGAGATCCTCAGTTTTCCTCTAATATTTCAACACATTTTAATACCAATAATCACTCTCTACTTGATTTTTCTTTCACGCCAATAAGATATTGTGCCTGGAGACATGAACAGACTAATAAAAGAAACTTACTGGATTCATAAATTAGATACTTTGTATCCTAATGGCCTTAATACCAATGCACTATATAAAATTGTATAAAATAATTTTTTTTTTTAAATTGATAAATTGTATATCCTTTATAACAATATAATTGCATGTATGATTGTTTGTCTCTATTTTAATTTATTATTTTACTGATACAGGTTTCATTAGAGACTAGTGTATCTTTTAGATCCTGTCCTATATATATATATATATATATATATATATATATATATATATATATATATATATATATATATATATATAATTGTTATGATGATGCATATCATTTATGACGTTACGTAATGACGTAATTGTTATTTTAAAATATAAAGACGTCATCCGTTTCTTTCAAAACATTTTGTGCCTGAAGAAGCATGTATTAAATGTGAAACTAGTTGCACAGAATTATCGGCGTTTGTGTTTTTTTTTTTTATATCCCAATTCTGGTGATTTGTAAGGCAATTTACCTCGAGATTTTACCCCAAAAACAACTTCACTAATCTGCCTGGGTTATTAGTGTGGCAAAATGCAGCAGCTTTAATTCAAAGTAATACCTTAACGATAGGAAAATTAGGTCTACTACCTCATTTATCCAGCATGTGACATGGTCACATGACTGGCTATTCGGTTCTGACCCTTGATGGCAGGAATATACACTGATTCAGTGAATAAAAGAGGTATGTTTGCTTACATTTAGCAAAAGCAATAATGTTTTTACATTCTATAGTGGAGTAAAACAATACTCACACATTTAAATCTGACACAACTGATACAAGATCTGCAGATTTTTTATTTTATTTAGCTTAGTTCTTCATCACCCTGTACAGCTCCCAGATCTTTTTCCATCCAAGTTAGCAATGTGATGTCATTTTTGTCAATCATGAAAGCCGTACTTGAAAGTTACACTAACCGAGTGATCTGAGCATAATAATCAAGTTAAGAAATACTTACATACCCACACACATGACATCTTCATTGTTACATGTTTAGGCTCGTACAAAGTAACAAAGAACAGAGTGAAGCCAACAAGCTTTGTAAAATTTAACAAAAAAATAATTTTTTTCCCTAGAAAACAAGGTAAAAATATGAGAAAGGACTTATGGTTTGTGAATCTAATCCAAAAATTAATCCTAGAATTTAAAAATATAAGTCCTATCACTAAAAAGTTCTAAATGAATCAAAGTTCGAATCCCGATGAAGTTCCATGATGGAAGGCAATGATGTCTTCTATATCCTGTTTTGTGCTGATGTGTTGACAGTTCCTTGTGGAATTTTATGAATCAAGAATAATATTCCGGCTTTGGAATTCCGAATAATTTCCAATAAATGTCTTTGTCCAAGAATTTTGATGAAGAAGAGCACTTGTATGTTTTCCAGAGAAATTAATTACTAATTCTAAAAACTAGAAAAACTTAACTCAAACTGATCACAACACAAAATACCTCTGAACTCAAAGGTACCAATTTATGACTGACTAAAATCACTAAAAACATTAGTTTTAAGCATAATTTTAGATCACGTGACAGGGTCACGTGGTCACCTACTTTGAACAACGCAGTAAAAAAAAATATGTCAATTAGCATGTAGGCTATTTACAGGTTCGATTGTACTGAATGATCTTACTATAAGATTCAATCATAAAAAAAATTAAAAAAAGGTTGTTTACAACAGAGCTGACGCAAGCCAAGAATGACCTTGATTATGACCAATGATTTTCACTCTGTGTTACCAATTCTGAACCAAGGTCAGGAACTAGGTCAGCTAAAAATACAATGAAGCAATAGTGATTATTTACTAGAACTGAACTGAATTTTCTAGAAAAATGTCAAATCCAGTGAATAAAGTTGTTACAATAACATGTAATGAAATAAAAATAAAATAAGAGATTTATTTAAAACTAACACACAAGTAATTAAGTTACATATACGTAACATCGTCTAAAAGGCAAATGCCCTTCATTAAGAGTAAATGCTTGGTATTGCATAGTACATAAAGTGGTCACTGTTGATAAACTTGAATGCCTGCTTCAAGCAGAAAGAAACCATTGTTTGCTTTGGAAATACACCAGTCTGTTGACTGAAAATCAGGTAACAGTTTAAATACATGACATTTATTCAGGAAATTTGATGGGGGGAAAATGAAAATGGCTATTTAGACCAGGTGACTGTTGAATAATGGTGACCATTAAGACATGTTTGCTTGTATTTTATATTGGAATTGGGACCCATTATTATTGGGATTGGGACCTTTTGCAGCCCCTGATGACCACTTAAAGAACAACTCTAATATTCTAGTATCTTCAGCAATATCTCCTTTTACATACATATATTTCTTTAGCAGGTATGACGTTTATACCAAGAGGAATTAAAACAGCATTTACCCCTGGGTCAACACCTTCCACAGGAGCCTGGAGTTGCACTGTATTGTGTCGTAAAAAGGCTATGTCACCGCTATTACTGGACAGGCACCGGAATGCCCCATCTTCACCAGCATTGGGATCACTAGATGTGCATTGCTCCACCCCAGATCCGATACACAAGTCACAAACACGAGTTGGGTTGTTACCTGAAAAAAATGTTGCAATTTTCTTATGTTTTTACTTAAGTGGAAGGTCAAAAGAAGAGATATATAACTGGACAAAGTTTAACATAGTTTTTATATTTTTTAAAATAAATACTGTTATAACATTCATGATTAAAACCTTAAGGAAAAAAAAAAACCAAACAAAAATGGTCTCTCTTAACATATTCATTGTGTGGCACAGTAATTAAATGTTTTAAATGTGGCACTAAGTAAGCCTGTGCAAAGGTCAGATGGTATCCACTGATATAAAAGAGAATAAAGTGGAATATCTTATTAATAACTGCTTTGTGGAACTCACCCGTGTCCATGCACTCATGCACAACATCCAAATACACTACAACTTGGAAAAACATTAACACAAAACTTAAATGTCATGAATACCACTGCTATGACATCTAAAATGTAATCACTACCACTACCACTGCTATGACATCTAAAATGTAATCACTACCACTGATGTGACATCTTTAATGTTATCACTACCATTGCTGTGACATCTTAAATGTTATCACTACTGCTGCTGTGACATCTTAAATGTTGTCACTACCACTGCTGTGACAGCTTAAATGTTATCACTACCACTGATGTGACATCTTAAATGTAATCACTACCATTGCTGTAACATCTTGAATGTTGTCATTACCATTGCTGTGACATCTAAAATGTTACGACTAACACTGCTGTGGCATCTTAAATGTTATCACTACCAATGATGTGACATCTTAAATGTTATCACTACCATTGCTGTGACATCTTAAATGTTATGACTAACACTGCTGTGGCATCTTAAATGTTATCACTACCTCTGATGTGACATCTTAAATGTTATCACTACCATTGCTGTGACATCTTAAATGTTATCACTAC
>JAECUM010059932.1:0-28216 GCA_016617855.1 Megalonaias nervosa
GAATGATAATGATATCATACACAATGATGGTTATGAATGATAATGCTATCATACACGATGATTATGAATGATAATGATATCATACACAATGATGGTTATGAATGATAATGATATCATACACAATAATGAATATGAATGATATTTAGATCATACACAGTGATGGCTATGAATGATATAGATATAATACACAATAATGAATATGAATGATAATGCTAACATACACAGTGGTTATGAATGATAATGAGATCGTACTTTGTGATAGTTATGAATGATAATGAGATCATACACTGTGATGGTTATGAACGATAATGAGATCATACACTGTGATGGTTATGAATGATAATGATATCACACACAATAATGGTTATGAATGATAATAATATTATACACAATGATGGTTATGAATGATAATGATATCATACACTGTGATGGTTATGAATGATAATAATATTATACACAATAATGGTTATGAATGATGATGATATCATACACAATGATAGTTATGAATGATAATAATATCATACACAATGATGGTTATGAATGAAAATGATATCACACACAGTAATGGTTATGAATGATGATGATATCATACACAATGATAGTTATGAATGATAATAATATCATACACAATGATGGTTATGAATGATAATGATATCATACACTGTGATGGTTATGAATGATAATAATATTATACACAGTGATGGTTATGAATGAAAATGATATCACACACAGTAATGGTTATGAATGATGATGATATCATACACAATGATAGTTATGAATGATAATAATATCATACACAATGATGGTTATGAATGATAATGATATCATACACAATTATGGTTATGAATGATAATGATATCATACACAATGATAGTTATGAATGATAATAATATCATACACAATGATGGTTATGAATGATAATGATATCATACACAATGATGGTTATGAATGATAATGATATCATACACAATAATGAATATGAATGATAATTAGATCATACACAGTGATGGCTATGAATGATAATGATATCATACACGATGATTATGAATGATAATGATATCATACACAATGATGGTTATGAATGATAATGATATCATACACAATAATGAATATGAATGATATTTAGATCATACACAGTGATGGCTATGAATGATAATGATATAATACACAATAATGAATATGAATGATAATGCTAACATACACAATGATTATGAATGATAATGAGATCGTACTTTGTGATAGTTATGAATGATAATGAGATCATACACTGTGATGGTTATGAACGATAATGAGATCATACACTGTGATGGTTATGAATGATAATGATATCACACACAATAATGGTTATGAATGATAATAATATTATACACAATAATGGTTATGAATGATGATGATATCATACACAATGATAGTTATGAATGATAATAATATCATACACAATGATGGTTATGAATGATAATGATATCATACACTGTGATGGTTATGAATGATAATAATATTATACACAATGATGGTTATGAATGAAAATGATATCACACACAGTAATGGTTATGAATGATAATGATATCATACACAATGATAGTTATGAATGATAATAATATCATACACAATGATGGTTATGAATGATAATGATATCATACACAATTATGGTTATGAATGATAATGGTATCATACACAATGATAGTTATGAATGATAATATTATCATATACAATGATGGTTATGAATGATAATGATATCATACACAATGATGGTTATGAATGATAATGATATCATACACAATGATGGTTATGAATGATAATATCATACACAGTGATGGTTATGAATGATAATGATATCATACACTGTGATGGTTATGAATAATAATAATGATATTATACACCATGATGGTTATGAATCATAAACATGATTATCAGCGAAAATGAGATCATACACAGTGATGGTTAAATTAGTAGTTGTTATTGCTGAAAAAAATAAGCTGATGTTAATATAAACAGTTGTCATTCTGGGTACATCGAACATATCAGAGACAAAGAAACATACACTTGTCAGAGAATGAGACTGCCATTGAGTTATTTATTTATTATACAATTTGATTCGTTTCAAAATGTAATTGCAGGTGTTGCTGATATGTGTTAAAAATATCAGCAAAATTGTATGCGAAGAAATTATGCAACTAGTATATAACAGTTCCATCTGAGACGTTATAACGGTGCAAAAATGTCGGGAAAGAAAAGCGCAATTTTGAATACACTGATCTAAGTTATAAGATATCCATACAAAAATGCAAACAATAGAATGTATTTATTATCGCATTTAATTGGAGTCGACTGTTACTAGTATTCCTAAATAATCAATAATTTATCGCCATATTGTCCTATCCGAAAGTATTAAACATTGGCAAGGAAATCCGGTCTACTATTTCAGCCTAGGTAATTTTTTCGTGTCATACCATATGGAGGGAAGAAGAAAATAGCTTCAACTAAACCTATTTTGATTGGTAACTTAGTGTAAAGTTTAAAATATCATCTACATGCCACTACTGCTACTGCTACTTTACTATTTTAATAATAATAATAATAGTAATATTTTAAAAGCACTGCATATTTAGCCCTTAAGCCAAGCTTCCGTATAGTACAAACAAATTGGTACAATCTTCATAGTTATAGACATCAGTTAAAACTAGTAACCGTCCTTTAAACGTTGAAAAATAATTGGTGGCGATACCATTAAATTTAATCAATAATAGAAGATGAAACTATGCTTGCACAATATCATTGTGGAAATTATACAAGGCCTTCAATTTACAGTAAGATGATTTTCTAATTTCAATAGCTATGATATTCCGTAATTTTCGACCCGACACAACGAGAGATTTCTTGAAATAGGAAAAGCGCAATCAGGTAAAAAAGAAAATACTCTTTGAAAAGTGAACGAAGGTCGCTACTATATATATTAACGATTTTGTTAAGATAAGAAAGATGATCAGATACAACGTCATTGAACGATTTGTACATCATACAACCATGTTGCAATGCAACACGTTCACATAAAGTTATCCAATTTAGTATCAAAAAACATTTCATGTCATGGAGTAAATATATCAGTTTTTAGAATTATTTCAGCGGTTGTTGCCCTAATAGTGCATTCTTAAGCTAAGAGTTGTACAATATATTTATTGTAGGATAGTTGAAGAATATTTCCAGAAACATAATTTGAAAGAATTTCATAAGTTCAATAGGCTTACTCTGGAAAAGATAAATGTGATTAATCTGGGTTTGCCAAAGCAATGTAGATGCCTGCCAGCTTTTAAGGGTATGCAGAGACAATTACAATGTCACTGATCGTAAGTATGAGTGCATGAACTGTCTACAGCTTCTGAATGGAGCCAATTGTCATGCAGGTAGTGCTTAATAGATGTATGTGCATTTTATTTTGACTGCCACTTTTGAACGGATTAAATATTGGTCTGATGTAGAGCCGCCCGAATGAAGGATAGTTGTATCATCAGCGAATATAGGGGAATTTGACAATCCGAGACACAGAGGTAGATCGTTAATAAGGATTTGAAAAGGAGGAGTTCTTAAAGTGGATCATTGTGGGACACCACATTTTACTGGTTCTGACGCTGATGAGTGGATCCTAGTTCAGGCACTTTGATTCCTGTGTGTGTAATAGATGAAAATGTATCGACGTGAACAACAATATTAAATGCCTGTCTAAAACCTAGAAAGACAACTCCAGTGATTTTACCTACGTTAATAGCAAATAGCAGTTGCAGTTTGACATCAGTGAGTTTGTCTGAATGCCGATTAAGATCGATATAGAAGATTATATTTCTTCAGATAACAAAACGGGTGAGTAGAAGTGTCGTTTTTAGTTAAGTGTAGAAATAGTCTACAATTTGATGGGTCATTCTTGGGTCCTCGTTTATAACCAGGAAAACTTTAGGCTTGCATTAAGGTACCAGAAGGTATACAATTTTCTTAACAGTTAATGAAGAAATCACTCTGAAAGTGAGTTATACTTTGTGCAGAAAGTTTAATATAATCTCTTACTTTCCTTGAAAAGGGACGTTGTACTGGTTTACCAAGTTGGATAATTCTAGCGATCTTTGTTTAGGAGATAGAAATCACGCAATTTACTTGATGTTTTTGTATCATCAGTGTACCATTCCTGTTATGTGTGCCTTTTCAGCCAGTTGCAACATGCTTATTAACTGTGATGAAAACCTCTCAGACAAAACTTTAAACGCGTTGTCTGAATTGAGTGATAACAATGCTTTCTCAAACGCCGATGTTAATTAATAAATGAGCAAATCTCAGAATAATATAGTGATCAGTATATAATATTTGTGTGATGATTTTAATATTGTTTTTCAAAATGGTCCCTAATAGCTAAACAAGGTACAATGGTTTGGGATATGAACTTTGGATGAGTAGTGTAAGTGTGATCTAACAAAACAAATGTCGAATTATTTGTTATTTTTGGTTTATTAGCGACCTGGGTCAGGTTATTAAGAAGAATTATGTCCTCTATCGTTATATGATACTGAGTGAAAACGCTATTTTGTTCTTCTTATTTTTATGTCTTAAATGTATAGAAAAATAGCCCTACACCCATTTAATATCTTTTACACAATAATTGTCTTTTTTCTCCTTTCCATGCCTATCCTATATGTACATTTAACACTGTGGTTTTCGTACATAACAATAATAACTATGTTTAAGTAAATAATAATAATAATAATAATAATAATAATAATAATAATTGCTACGTAGCTCCCACTTTGTTGGGGGTGGATTGTAGTGGAAATTGGGTTATCTTTATCTAGAGGGTGATCGTCTTCGGTGTTATTGCCCGGATCGAGTAAATATTAATATAAAGTGTGAAACTTATAGGTGGAATAGATAGAGATCTGAGCAGATAACAGAATGACACGAGCCCCCATACATGAAAAAAACAACAAACAATTTAACCAATTACATAAACAACCGTGACAATGCATTACATTAGGAAGATACACTTCTTTTTGAAATAAATCATTCACCGAATTTCTAACACAAATATACTTATATAATTAGGCGATCTGTTTTAAATGATAGAATTAGTTCATCATAGAATCGAGTGAACAATCGAAATCATTGCCTTGTACAACTTCATAACCTGATTATTTCCGGTTCATTCCAAATTCACTGTGACTGTTCTCCAACTTCACTGTGACTGTTCTTCTTGGTCCTTTGCACTTTTCCCTTTTCCAAATTCTCTATTGTCTTGCCTCTTTCGGCCCTCGAACTTTGTGTGGGTAGGTGGATATGTAAGTACGTGATACGTAGATACTTCGATAGGTAAGTACCTGGATAGGTCCCGTGGAGGTATTTCACCTTCCAAAATAAACAAAGAAGCAACCTACATCTTCTGTCTGATATCCTACTGGGAATAGATCATTTCTCCCTCTCTCGTTATGTCAGATATCGTTCTATTGGAATTCAACAGACACCAAAGGTTATCTGGTCAAGCTAAACATGGCAGACCATAAACAAACCTAGTTTCGTAAGATTAATGTACGTCCTAAGGGCTATTTCAAACTGACTCACATTATCATCCCGCAACACATAACAGTTCTGTTCTCGTCTCAATTACACAAATGAATGAATGAAATTCATTACATAGCTTAACTACGTTATTTCTAGTGAATACGCACATTCAGGTCTCTAGCATATATGAAATCTCACTTCATGGTTTAACACCGTTAATTTCAGTCAATAGGCACTCAAGTCTTTGTCATCTATGGTCGGTGAATTCACACGGCATCTGGTAACTCATATCAACTAAGGTAAGGCATGAAATTCTTAGATACATATTTTCCTATAACAATCAAGATGACACATTCAAATAATTAGTCAAACTTATAAAAAGAATATCATTGTACAGATTGATATAGATGAACTCACACAGTTGTATTCATATCAAGAAAATTGATCTACGAATTTAAACAAATAAATTTATGCAAATATAAACAAATAAATCAAACAAATCGTTATATTGATATCAACGAATTACATGAGACTGGCGCAAGATACCTTGTGTTTTCAAGCTTCGCTCGCTTCTACCGCCAAAATCGTGTCCGTCGACTTTCCAGACATCCGATCCCTTGGATAATTATTTACGAGTGAATTTCTTCTAAATTCAAACTCGGAGTCTCCTGCAATTGTTTTCTCTTGCAGAAAAGCGTAGACTGACTAAAATTTTGCGATGGGACATATTAAACCCAAAAGTTTCGTGTGGGAACCACTCCCCTTATCTAGCTTAACCAATCTGGATTAAATATATCTCCCGCCTTGTATAACTAGGCGCCAAAATTGTAGTCTGCATGACCTCTATATTCCCAAATAACTGATCCTGGAAAATCTCAAATCTGACAATTCCGATGCAAAATCGAAGTTAACCCTATCCTTCCAGTCTGTCTGACTTGTTAAATAAACGAATGCTTAATTAGGAATCACTCCTCTCATGACACAGACATTACAAATCCGTGCATTATGGCGATTTAGCACGCGCCGGTCCCAATAAATCCAATTCATCGTTCACTTGCCCAAATTATTGTCCTCTTCATAGATCGACAGAAATTTGCACCTTTAAACAACAACAACAACAACAACAACAACAACAACAACAACAACAATAATAATAATAATAATATTGTTATTATTATTATTATTATTATTATCATTATTATTATTATTATTATTATTATTATTATTATTATTATTATTATTATTAAGAAGAAGAAGAAGAACAACAACAACAACTTGTCGAACAGTGGTGTTAAACTATTGTTCTTTTTGTAGCTGATTTAAAGCAATTATTTTGTAATGGTTTGCTGATCATTATATCGCGAGAAAAGATGCAGTAACACTGATAATATGTACCCTTATGTCATCGCAATCGAACACCACTGAAATTAGTGTGCATTTTAACTCCATGATGTGTTATCGATCGCAAACAATACTAAACCACACATCAAGTAATAAACAAGAATCCTTAAGGAAAAGCTGATATTCAAGATAAGGAAGGATTTAAGGACTCAAATGGATTTCTTACTTATGCTTGTAAAAGTCCGTGCCATCTTCCAAATCTGTCTAATCGTTGCTTGCAGCACTACAGCGATAAAATGTAGAGATATTGTCTCAGAAGAAGCACGAATAAAAAAACGCTACGTTAAATGATGATGTCAACAGTGCATTCGCCTTACTAATTGGCTCGTGAATCAACCTTAAGCAATGTTTGCAAGTAATGACCAAAGATCTGTGGCATAAATTGGCTTGTATAGCTTTTATCTTTCACATCTAATGTCTCCTCAGAGACAAGAATTGGCATTAAATCGTCCTAATAATTACCTTAATTGTTGCTTGGTGCAGCTTTTATGCGGCTTGCAGATCTGATGAAAGCTGCAGTTTGCATATATATAGGCTTTTTATTTTTATTCTTTGGTTTTGTTTCCGTCATTTTTTGCATTGTGAACGATAAGAAGCTATCGCAAACATTTGATCCTAAGAGTGGAATTTTCCGTCCTGAGTAAATTATTTTCTCAAAAACGGGAAATACATGGATCGCTCCAGTGGTCTAAGTGGTTAGACCGTCTGCCTCTGATGCGGGAGGTCGCGGGTGCGAACTCCGGCCGAGTCATACCAAGTGTCAGAATAATGTGACTGGGTGGAACGTGATGCTCCATGTCTGCCGCATGATGGCCCAGTGTTAGACATCACTATAAACTACCCACGGCAGACATCGCAGCAATATTACTTAAGTTTTAAAAGTTACGTATAAAATCAAACACACACACACACACACACACACACACACACACACACACACACACACACACACACAAACACACAGAAATACAGTTTGATTGAAGTCAAAATGGCGTATTTTAAGTACAGGTATTACTTACAACACTCTTTGTAAAATTTCCTTTCTTGCAGAACAAAACATATATCTGTGGTAAGAATGCAAATAATAGGGTTTTATTGCCAAGATGATAAATGATCTGCGAAGCTTTTGCTTTGTACACTAAAAAAACTGGAGTAACGATTTGATTCAAAATTATGTCAAGAAATATATAATCTTCATCTATTATTTTTGTAAAACAATAACAAAACGACAAAAAGCTACTACGTACTCCATAAAAATTAATTTTGATGAAGACCTGACTTTGCTTTCACAAAACAATATTCTGAAAAGAATGCAAATTTGTAAAATGCCCCAAACAAGGACCAGTTTCGATTTGATCCCAGAGTGCCGAATATTGGTACATGTAAATTAGCGTCTGCATTCAAACTGTCTGGATTTCTTGAAGGCCTACATTAACACTCAAACTTGCTAATAAGATGTGACGATAAAAGTGTAATATAATAACAATATGAAACAGTAACTTACATGTAAATAAACATAAGATTAAATGTTGTAGATAATCCTAAACTTAACTGTTGTAGATAAACCTAAACTTAACTGTTGTAGATGAACCTAAGCTTAACTGTTGTAGATAAATATAAGATTAACTGTGTTATATAATCCTGAACTAAACGGTTTATATAAACGTAAGCTAACTTGTTTAAACGAAACTACGCGTAACTGTTTTGATAAATATAAGCTTAACTGTTGAAGATAAACATCAGCTAAACTATTTTAGAGACACTTATGCTTAACTGTTTACTTATTCCCCTGCTAAGGAAATACATTATAAGTGTTAATCGCAATTGCAAAGTGTGCCGGTGCTTATGTTGATTATAAATATCATTAAAAACTTACAGTTTATAAATAACAAAGAAGGACGGCAACATACGGTAAATATTCAGATCTGCAGAAGCAGGAACAAAAACCACACGGTGTTAAAAGCCTTAGCTAAGGACTTGTACTACATACAGAGACTGAAACCTGGATAAATGCTTGCTGTTTTAATAGGTATGTTAGAGCCTCGTTTTATGACTGAATCTGACACTTGATTCAGAGTGTTTGAAGTAAAAAGTTTATAAAAAGCTAATAGTACAACCTAGAATGCTTATTAAGGGCCATTTCTTACGGCAATGATGATATTCTTTTCAATTAATGGTCTTATGATTGTCCTGACGGTTGTTGTAATTGATTCTCAGATACATTACGTGTAAACATTTGTATCTACCAACGTATGTGAAAACCCCTCCAAATAGGGCAAGGGTATCATGAAAGCAAAATCGATACAGCTAGTGCACATAACACTGGCACAGAAGCTGTTCAATTTATTGTATACTGAAATAAAGTTAGAATACCACTTGATTTCTAGGTGTTAACATATCATTATCAATTGTATCTTTCTAGGGGATTGAGATTTACCATTACACTGGAAAAAGCATATCATGTGATAGATGGTGCTAACCAGGATGTCAAACTGTAGATTATATGCTTAAAGTACGATATGATTACTTCTGATATAATGGTCATTAGGAGCAATGAAACGTTACAGGAATGTAGAACCTTTCATGATAACATCACAAGGCAGAGAGGTATTAATGTGACAGATAATATAAGTTTGACCAATATCATATCTGATTCGCCACGAATGAGCTTGATAGATTTTTAGATACTTTGTAAAAACAAAACAAGAGATTGTTGACATATCGATAATGTTACAGATGCAAATGATGACATAGACGGAATAGTGATTTGTCGAGAGTTCTAAACTTTTATAAAATATGTAAGATTATGAAGTGGCGTACGAGATACTGAACAAGTTAAAGTGAAATGAAAATATAATGTATGTTGGTCTGGCGTGTAAACGTATTTAAGTTATTTGCTAACTGTGTGATTTATTTTCATCTATGTCAGTACAAAAGGAATATATCTATCTTCCAAGTCCACAAGACTATACAGCCCATATGTATAAAAATTCTGGTAGTTTTAATAGTTGTGTGGAACACCAACAACTATGACTTTGTTTTTGAATTTACATGTACCATAAACTTAATATTTTCTTCACTGTCAATTCGCTAGTTTTCTCTCTCGACACGAGTGCATAAAGAATATGCATGTTTCAGTCAAAGTATTTTGTTAATCACCATGGAGAGTTTTTGCTTGTTGTGCTAGGACATGTATAAATAACACATTTAATTCTAGCAATGTACAAACCATCATAAATCAGTGCGTGCCATTTTCTTTATGTTCTGCTTCAAACTTGCTAATACCGTATCTTTTCCGTGATTGATATCCTGGTAAATGAAATAGCCTTTAAAGTTTAAAATCTTTTTTCGTTGGTTCATACTTTCACATTCGTTCGTTTGTGTACACTTTTACACTAGTTCTGCTCCTTAACTTGACCATATCTTTGTAGAACACATCATTATTCATCAAGAAATCCATTTGAAAGTCATCTGTTGCTTTTCTGTCATGGATATTAACCATACCTTTCTTAGACGTATTCCGACCTAAATATAAAACTTCTAATTAAAACACTGCCGGTTTCTGGCCCTAATATCTTCAATCGATTTCTTTTGTAATGAAGTTTAATCAAGCCCTTTTTTAATTAGATGCTTTCTGGTGCTGAAGAATATCCATTACAATAGTGGTGCAAGTGTGTTGGTGCTTTTGAATCTATATCGAAATGCCAACAATTGTATTTTCATCACTCCAAGACATTACATTTTCTTCCATTACTTTGATTAGTTGCATGGCTACCAGTTTAAAGCATTTGATAGGCATTAATCGGCACATGAACCTATCCAACAGATTGCTGATGCCAATAAAACTAATTTGTTACGAGTCTATGCTCTTCAAAAAAGTAACAGAAAAGATTAAACACAACAAGCTTTGTATTATTTAACAAATAATGTATTTCCCTAGAATACAAAGTGAAAAATAAGAAAACAGAATTTACGGTATTGAGAATTAAATCCAAAACTAATCCAAAAATTAAAGACACAAGTCCTAGGAATAAAAAGTCCTGAATAAAATTCAGTTCAAATCCCGAAGAGATCAAAAATTTAAGGCGATGACCTGTCTGTTATGGCCTGCGTGGTACGGATGTGTTAACAGTCTCTTGTTGAGTCACAGAAATATTATTCCAGTTTTGAATTCAGTATAAATTCCAATGAATGTCTTCATCCAAGAATTTTGTCAGAGCACTTTTGTATTTCCAGAAAAATAATCACTTGAATTCAATAATTTGAAAAAAATTAAATTCAGCCCAAACTGGACACAATATTATAAAACTTAAAGTGCCAGATGTTAAAGCACAACTGGTAAAATCTTGACAGTCACAAGATAATATAGTTCTCTCTTTGACCTCAGGTAACAATTAGCGTTTTCTAAAAACAACCATTACCTAATGGAAAATAACTTTCTAGCATGATTTAACGAGCCTTGTTTATTTAAAACATAATACCCTATAAAATTCACGTTGGAATCCCCAAAACGCTGACCCAAGTCAACACGTTTACCTGAATAATAATTTGGTCAATGAACTCATATCCATAGAGGATAAGGAAGCTGTTATTAGTTGTTTACATCAATGAAATAAAAAAATATTAAAACAAGTCAATCAGGTCAAGCAGAACTGAACTCAATTCTGGACAAGGTCAAGTCCAGGAAACAATGTTAAATTACAATAGCATGTAATGAAATAAAATTTTTTAAAACTAACAGACAAACAATTAAATATACATACAGAATTAATGACTCTGACCATGATTGCATTTTCTCCTTCACCTTTCATTTTGCTGGCTTTTGCTTCGCTATGCTACTCATGATTTGGTTAAATATGTCAATTTATAATTATTATTATATTAAGTGTATATACAGTCATCTGGCACGTATCATAATCGGAGAGCAAATCTAGTTCTACTTTATTTATTTTCACACTGGAATCATGAGCGTGTCCAGGTATACAAAACTGACATGCTAAATATAGTTTATAGCTGTTCATAAAGACAGTTCTGAATCTTTTACAATTCCATATTGCAATATAGTATCTTTCGTTAAATAGATGAATTTAATTTAAAATGTTTCATGACATCTTTAAGATATTGTATTTTGCTTTACTAATGTCTCGTCCTCTAATGCACGAATAATTGCTTTTCTCAGTTTTAATTTAACTTCAAGAAACCTTTCAAAGGCACACAATTGCTTGTACAAATGTATTTCCTTCTCAGATATTTTGCTTGCATGTTATTAAGGCAAATCATTATTTCGGTGCATTTATCATCGTTTAGAGTGTTAACAACATGTTCTAAATAATAAGACATATACAAAAAAAAAGAAAAAAAAAGAACTATACCAATGTGACTGGACCTTTAAAAGAGATCATCTTTTCACAGCTATCGTCTATAAAATCATTACTAAACGAAAGTACGTGTTTCATCATTATCTAGTATTGTTGCTACTTACTGATCTGGGTCATTTTTGTCCTAAGGTCTTCAGATGCTAATATTATCTAACAATTGATATCAATTAATTAGAGATCCTGAGGTTACTTTTAATTTAAATTGCACTCATTATGTGTAGAACCGCTGTATTTTCCAGTCATTTGATCCCTTTTGTATCTTGAATCCATTCAGAAAATTCTACGTAAGAATCGCATGTTAGTGGTTCATATTTATCTATATCAAACGTTAGGTAATTTATTCTGAGAAACAACAAAAACAAAATAACAACAAAGCAATGTTCACCATGGCATTCCTCCTGGCCAAATTGTATATCTAATATATAACAAATCCTGAACTTCACCTTCATTCAGTTTGTTAGCCAATATTATGCGGTACCAACAAAAAATGAATCTATTTAATATATTATTTTACTCTCTCTCTCTCTCTCTCTCTCTCTCTCTCTCTCTCTCTCTCTCTCTCTCTCTCTCTCTCTCTCTCTCTCTCTCTCTCTCTCTCTCTCTCATTAATACATCTAGATAGAATTTTCACTGAACCCAAATCTTGCATAGTCCAATAATAAATCTGCTACTTCAATCTTTTATACAGTACATCTTGCGGGCCAATGTCTTTAGGCATAAAATAAAAATAAAATTTGCTTGCTACTAGTGAATAACGGATGTTTTTCATCTTATAGGTGAAAGACATAGGCATTTTCACTCGTGGATGTGTGTTATAGATTAAACGACCGTATTGAACGCCATATCAGACATGAAAGATTCAATGGCCATGTAATAAAGAATTCATGTTCGTTGGAACTCTAAAGGCTTTCTAAGCTGTCATCATACTATAACTTCAACGTACTGTAAGCAGTATTCATATTACAGCTTTATGGCTTTTTACCTGTCTTTAGCTGTCAGTTTCGTGGCATTTTTACTCTTAAGACATCTATTGATAAGGTGTCGACAAAAGCAGAAACTGATATATTTTTAAACCTTTTTAAAATACAGCATGAAATGTCAATGCATTTTCAATTTTTTTAAAAACTCTTTAATTAATTAAGTGAGATAAAAACCTTAATATATACTTGAAGTGTTTTAGAGGACTACGAGGACTGAAAAACAATACAAAATATTAACATATGCATGAAGTGTTTTAGTGGACTACGATGCCTGAAAAACGACACAAAACATTAACATACGCATAAAGTGTTTTAGATGGCTACGATGACAGAAACATGACACAAAACATTATCATGCGCATGAAGTATTTTAGAGGACTACGAGGACTGAAAAACGATACATAACATTAACATTCACATGAAGTGTTTTAGTTGGCTACGATGACTGATACACGACACAAAACATTAAACATACTCATGAAGCGTTTTAGTGAACTACGAGGACTGAAAAACGATACAAAACATAAACGTTCACAAGAAAAGTTTTAGTGGGCTACGAGGACTGAACAACGACATAAAACATTAATATACGCGTGAAGAGTTTAGTGGACTACGAGGACAGAAAAACGACACAAGACATTAACATACGCATGAAGTGTTTTAGTGGTCTACGAGGACTGAAGAACGACATAAAACATTTAAGGTTGCAGCAATAATTCGTTATTTTCTTGTTGGTCTGTTATTGTCTCAAGACATGCCATTTGAGTAATTCTCTTCATTAACTGTTTTCCAGGCCTTTTGCTTTTATTTTTATAGTGCCAGTGTGTGTGTGTGTGTGTGTGTGTTTTCAAACATCCATCGACTCACGCTTTTCTGTCAGTCCTTGTTATCACTAAATTTTGTGATGTGCCTGGCCGCCCTAAGGAATGTACTTATTTGCTTTCGTAAGCCAAACAAGCCACCATGTCGCTTTCTAACTGATTTTATATACAGCTAAGCTTAGAAATGCATAACTGCAACAGTTGTTGAACATGATATTGAAAAATAAAAACTTAATTCTATATTACCTAAAATAAAGTTTTTAATTTTGTGAGTTAGTTCTATGTTTCTAACGCTAATGGGTTTTGATTACAATTAAAAATCAAAAACCCAAAACAAATTGTTAAAAGACTATAGATATCTGGAATGCTGGAGCCTGAGCACCCAAAAAAGTAGAAACCATGTGAAAATATTAAGTTTTAAGATTGCGACCATTAGAAAGTGTGTTAGATGCATTTTGCTGCCATTAAGGAAGGAAAGAGTGGTCTCTATTGATACCAGTGTAAGAGGAACCTTCTTTATCCATTTTTGGCGGTTTGCATTTGTGAATAATTAGATGCAGCACGGGATACTCTTTGCATTATTGCATATTTAGATGCAGCACCGGACACGATTAACGATGTCAGTTTTACCAACGATGGTAAAAGGCAATAATTCTTTTCTTATTTTTCTTCTTCGTGCGATTCAGGGAGCTTGACTTGGTTGTACTTTGAACTGATGCAATAAATGAAGCGAACTGGAAGACACCTAGGTTATCGTTCTTAAATCATGCGCCAATTTATGTCCCATTATCGGATTGTAATGCAACGGACTTATAAGTACTCAATCACTTCCCGAGACCTCGAAATTGATGAGGTCACAAAACGTGGCTTTATTCACTGTATTAGATGCTATTATTACAACAATATATTGCTGAATTTAATGGATTCGTTAATGTCGATAGCAAAGTCACTGCTGTAAAACACAGATTAATTTCAAGCTTTATGACCTACGGTATGGTATTAACCTCACATTGCTCATCTGTTCATTAGGGAGTTCGATCATTCGGCACAAAGCCATAGTGTAACTCAAGTTCCTTAACGAAGTCATAGTCATCAACTGTTGTTTAACATTGGGTAGCAACATTTTTACGAAAGACAAAATAACAAGATTTACGAGCCTGAACATGAGGAATACAATTACCAAAGATATTATTCTGTTTGAATGCTAGCTCTTATAATGACGACTATGCCATCAACAAGAAATGTAATGGCTCAAACATCAAAGATAGCATATTAATTGATCGGTTTCAAGTTTTTCAGAGTGGCAAAGTAGAAAGCAAACAGAAACTGATATTAGATGAAACTATATAGTCATTTATGATGTAAACGAGATCATTTTGAGGGACAATTTCTCATCCTTATGATTCGATACATAGAAATAAATCACTAGTGAATTATCGATCACTTGACAGCAGTTACAGGCACTAATATTCTGTCCGAAAGTACTTGAAATGTGAAATGGGTTTATTTACGCGAGTCGTCTATAATAATTGTACGACGTATGGTATAGACTATTAAGTTCCCGTAACATGTCGTGGAAGATATATAATGTAAAAATATTGAATGCAATCGACATCGACGAGATAATTCAATTGCTATTAAATACCATATCATGTTGTGCAAATCAGAATGCAATCGATATCGAAGAGGTAAATAAATTACTATTAAACTCCCATAACGTGAAAAAATATAGAATGCAATTGATATCGAAGAGGTAAGTAAATTACTATTAAACTCCTATAACGTGAAACAATATAGAATGCAATCGATATCAAAGAGATAATTCAATTACCATTAAACATCCATAACATGTCGTGCAAATTATAGAATGCAATCGATGTCGAACAGCAAAGTCAGTTACTATTTAACTCCCATAACATGTCGTGGAAGATATAACATGTCCTAGAAAATACAGAATGCAATCGATAAGAAAATTATAGCTTATAGATTTTGTCACAGACCGTGGAACTCAAATCTCTTATCTCAATGATCAAAATTACATGAATACTTAAAAGAAAGTAGTACTTTGCTGATTTCTTAATCGTCGATATTTTGAATACAATGTATGTAAGGATTTCCTCTGTTTTTATCATAATCCGCACTCCTTGCTAACTGGTATTTAAGTGTCTTACAAGGTGGTTTTAATAGTTTTCGCTTAATTTATTAACCAAATAATTTAGTCTATAATCGATTCCATGAAACTGTATGAGACTTATGCAGAGAAGAACAAAACTGTCTTCGTATGCATATATGAAACTTAAGATGAAAGCCACGGATACCAAAATATCAGTTATTATGTAGTCATTATATGGTTGTGAAACAATGTGCAGAGAAAAGAATTTCGTTACCACATGGTCGTTGACAGAAACATATACGTTGCCAATGTTTAGGGGATTTATGTTTCTTTCAGATGTCCTTTATTACTAATATGTAATGTTGGAAGACAATATTGTAAGATATGTCAGATAACGCAACGGAAACGAATAGGTCTTAAAAGAACTAGTTTAATTTGTAAGATATGTCAGATAACGCAACGGAAACGAATAGGTCTTAAAAGAACTAGTTTAATAAGGACCTATATTTTTTGTGTTTGTAATTATTGTAAAAGTAACAACTGATTAGTGGATACAAATGTTAATATTTATTTTTGTTGAGTGCAACGATTATGGGGCCGTTGACAAATGGTGAAAAATTGTTTGTTTGAAGAAGGTTCAGAAAGTTTAAGTACACGTTCAGATTTAAAAAGTAACAATATATTATATTGAACCTGGGTTATCCGTACCATCAGTTTCTGTTTGAGAGCTTGAGAAATGTAAATTTTTAACTAAAGAAAGTAAAGAATGTATGTTTACAAAATGGAATAGCGACAGTCTACCTTTGCAGAGGCAATCGTAGCTGATTAATTAACAATCACATGCTCAGTCAGACACTAAATATCTCCGACAAGAATTGTTAAACTGTTCCTATTTCTTTAGTTCAACAGTTACAAATTGTTTGCTCTCTGTTCAAAGTGTAATATCAGGCGAATGTAAGCAAGAAGTTCTTATTTAGAGAGCTTCTAAGCACACCTAAAACTACTGAGATTGCTTGTGAAAGATTTGAATATTCAACTTTTTTAAAAATTATAATTTTTTACAGGCTAAGGGTCGACATCATCCAAACAACGTCATTTCATAGGATAGTCGTTCTCGTACTTTTCTGCCACAAATTCTTTCAAAGGTAATAGCTGAACAAATATTTAAAAATTCATCAAAAAATTTGCTAACGTTCAAGGGCATACACTCCTCTTTTCAAATAAACAAAGAAAACTATTTCGGAAGCCAATTATTGTGAATTAATATTTACATAAAGCAGTTTCCCAAAACAAACACTTAGTACCAAAGTCAATATCAATTCTTCACTACTATATGTTTGAATGATGTGTAATTTATAAAATGGAATCCAAAATAGCAGAGAGCATGAAAAGAAATTGCTCAATGGTCTTAAAATAAGTACACTATATATCTATGTTGTCATCAGCCAAGGAAGACTGTAGAACAAAACTCAGACGAGATTATCATGCCTTTCACGCAGAGAACCAATATTTTTTCACCTAATTCTCGACTGGGGACAAAGGATGGAAACAATGCGTAACGAAAACTCCATACCATTTTAAATATATACATAGTATATACATACCCCACTAAAGTTATGCACCGAGGAATTAACGAAAAATATCAAGGGCATGATGTAGCCATATTATGAAAGAGTAAAATAATAATAATGATAATAATAATAATAATAATGATCATCATCATCATCATCATCATCATCATCATCATCATCATGAGTTATAGAATATTTTCTTCGGTAAATATCGTACATAATGCATTAAATGATGTCTGGCTATAGTTTCATAAGACTGCATTAGGAAGTTTAGAGGTTTTCATTTAGCCCAAACTCTATAGGATATGCCAAATTAGGAATAAAAACGTTACTTGCATTTTCTCTTAACATATGCGTCATGTTGAGAAATTTTCTCATTTGTTAAAGAATTGTTGACACATGTTTTCAACAATGATGGACTGTTTTAATGAATATTCTTACTGATTTACCTCTATTTTCCTGTTCTCTCTGACGTAGTTTGTGTTTTTGCTATACATCCGGATCTTGGGAGTGTACATCCTGTCTTAGTTTGGTTATATCGCTTCATTCAGCACCGAATTGTAGGAAACTGGTCCTATACAAAATTGCATGTTGTATAATTTCTTTTTATATTCAAACGCACTATTTTGTTACACTGAAAGATTCTTTAGTAAAACAAAACTGGATTTTATGTAGTTTAAATCTGTTTTTACAGATATCATCAATACAGATCATGGTGCTAAGTTTATCCATGTAAACCACTTGTTCAATAGGGATATCGTGTTCTTTTTGAGCACTGTTATTATTTTATTTTATATTACATATCAATTACAAATGTTCACTTTCAATTCGCATCACTTTTATTATTATATTTGATATCTCAATTAAAATTGTTTAATTTCAATTAACTTAAGACATTTTAAAGAAAAATACATTTTTTATTTTAATATACATGTTTATGAAATCATTAATTTTTCGTATGGAACAGATCGAGAATGTTACACTTGCCCATTCATATTGCTGAATTTCGTCATCTTACATTTTTTCAAGTTTCTTGCTTTTGTTTTCATTTATTTGCGTATAACGTACAGAGGTAAACTTTCAAAGGAAATGAAAGCCCATGAAGCTACAAACAATGTCATTATTATTCGTGAAGGTTGGCAGAATCACCAATAAGTGATATTGAAATTTATGACATGACTAGTTCATAATTCCCCATAATAAAATCAAACTTGGGTTTATTTGAACCAACAAAAGTATTACTTTCAATACAGAACCGTGACCTTCGCATTTTAGAACTGAGAGCATATGGAATAGCTCTGTCTTTATTCTGTTGCTTATTTTTTAATCTGTAGCAATAGGAAATAATGTGCCCTTTCTTCTGATAATAAGTGTACATAGGAAGGGATAAAATTTTCTGATCAGTCAGAAGTCTGATTCCTAATAGTTGTGTCAGACTGAAATTTGGTAGTACTCGTACGATATCGAAATGACCTTTTACAAAAACAAAACTTGTGAGAGGAAGACTTACTAACAAATGAAACACTGTGAGTCAAAGAATAATATTCAGCGGTATGAGCAGCATCTTCCAAAGGTGCTACCTATTGCTCATCAAGGTAGATATTGACGTCGTTATTGACGCAATTTCTTAACTCTTCAATTCATATGAGCTGTCTGAGGTTATTGTAATCTTGACCAACCTTTTTGGCTGAGTACGACCTATCTAAAAGTTTTTCTCTTTCCTTTTCAAATAGGACACGTGTTTATCCAATTTTGTTTATACAGTTCCTAAACGTTTGTCAACCGCTCCGGTTGCCTAAGTGGTTACAGCGTCCGCCTTGGATGCGGGAGGTCGCCAAATCATACCAAAGATTTATAAAATGGCACAAGCAGCTGGCTTGCTTGGCAGCGAGGTTAGTGTTAGGACTGATCGGCCTGGTGACAGGATAATGTGACTGGGTGGGACATGTCTGCGGCAAGATACCCCAGTGCTAGACATCACTATACACTGCCACACTGAATACATCATAGCGATATGACTAAGATTGTCAAAGCTAAATTACAAATCCGAAAAACACAACACACAAACATTTGTTGATATGCCCCAGGTACTACCTCTTAAACCCTCAAGATATATTCCCTGACCACATCACCATTAACACTTTGTTGGACTGACAGTGAAGTGTAGCCTTCAAGAGCTTTGCCAATAAGTACACTATATAATAATAAAATCCAATTCTCTCTTGACCCATTCCAATTTTCCGTAAGTCCAGCAAAATGGGGGAAATATTTATCTACTTCCTTTTCATTAAAGGGAGATTCTAGCATAACATTTCTGGTAACATCAAAACATGAAATTGTGTATAAAAGAGAAGAGTGCTGTCCACCTCCCAGTTCTAATCTTATTGATCTAAATTGCATTTCCTTTACTTCTTTTTCTCTTTCTCCCTGTATCTATATTTTCATCTCTTATTTTTTAATTTGCTTTTGCTTCGCTTTCTCTCTCTCTCTCTCTCTCTCTCTCTCTCTCTCTCTCTCTCTCTCTCTCTCACATTTCTCTCTCTGTCTCTGATTTTGGATTTCCATGAGTTCCTATTGAAACGGACGCTTTCTTTTCCCTATTTGAACTTTTCTTTTAAATAAACTACAATTCTTTTGAAAAATCAAAGAGTTAATAATCAGACTCAAAGAACTTTTATGCAAAACGTTCTTTCCAACAAAATGCTATAGAAAAATGTTATTTATCTCTTGCTACCTTAGAGTCATCTTCACTTTAGAACGATCATACTATCTGGCAAGCTCTAGCAACTCGCCTTTCTCAAGGACTCTAACCCTTACTGAGTAGGATTTAAAATGAAGTTGTCCATTCGATATGACATTGTGAAAATTTTGTGGTGTTATGTATATCTATATTTTTGTAACTTCTGGCAGGTGGTGTTTATCTAATTTTTATAATTTATCTTCATGACTGTAAATTGTACAGAATATCTTTGGTTGCCAATCATCAGATGGCCATGAATTAAGTAACAGAAAAAGCAAAAAAGCAACGCCTTTTGTAAAACCTAACAAACAATTTAAGTATCAAAGGTATAAACGAAAAATGTGAAGTGAATCCAAAATAATCATAGTAATATTTTATGAAAATCCTAAAAGATTGAGAAGTTCCTTATAAAATGCGAAATTGGAAATGTGCTGCTCCTCCAAGAACAGTGACGTTGTCCAGATGGCGTTGTCCAGAATTCCTTTCAACAATTTATAACAGTTCCATTATAGTGCAAGTAATTAACACTTTCTATTTTCATTGAACAGTCCAAACAAATGTTTTTCCTCTCGAATAATATCTACGTATAATATAAAATACGTCTGCAGACTTAGAACAGGAACACAAGAAATGTGAATGACTTCAAACTCGGAATGAAAGTGATTGCTAAGTCCTCTCTTTATACACACCGTCTATTGCGACTATATTTCACAATAGATCCCACGTGATAGATCACACTACTCATTTCGAGTCAAACTTTCCTATTCATGTGACCTAGCCCAACCAATGGGAAGTTACTGACTTCTTCTCGAAACGTCGAAACGCATCAGCCAAAGAGACGTTAAGCCAAAGGCGCAATTTGAGTCCTTTTATTAACTTTCTTATTAACAATTGTGAACACATACAAAAACATCAATTTATAGATCATATTTAATACTATGTTCATAATAGATTCTTGTCCTTGTTTTATGACTGTATCAATTATGAAATCCTTAAGGAATGATATATACTTAACATCAGTGATATGAATGAGCAATGGCGTATATCTTGAATATTTGTAATTCGTATGACATTTATTTTCATTATGTGTTTGATCGCTAAAAGTGCATATTAGGTGATTATTATAACTAACGTTGCCTTTCTATACTTCCATCTCAAATATTGCACACATTTTGATTGAGCCAAATTGCTGCATTTTCTTTATATACTAGTTTTGCGATTGTACCCAACACGACGTAAAATACTTGGATACAATAGTTTCCTCTGCAAACAAATGGTCTATATTTCTTGTGGGTTGAGTTTTGTTTATAGACAACCAAAACTTGAACGAAATGTTGTTTAGTTGTTGTCCTGGATATGTCAGATTATTGGTTACAAGTTTATGCATTTGGTTCAGTTATAGTTTATCAATAACAGTAGATAATGTATGGAGCTTTCAAGCTGTTTTAATAACTTGTAACGTTCCAGCTCAATCTTCCTCAGACATTATATCGATCAAACTTTATTCATTCTAAGAAAGTCTTTTGTGCTGTGATAATTTTTCTGGTGTCTATAATAAAAGATAAGAATTTTGTCATAAGATTTTGACGGTGATTACAGTTGATTTGATACTACCATTCTTGAATTTTATTCCAACACGGCGCTACATTTCATGTAGATATCATAAGAACCACTGTATTGAAATGTGATTAATGTGTCCATAAATATCTCTTTCTGATGCACTTATAATCAGTGTGATGTTTGGTAGCGTATCTATTCCATAGACATTTGGAGATATCTCAAATTTATTTGAAGTCTTTAATGCCCTCACCTATTTGAAATATATCAAGCCAAACTGTATCTATCGAAATTGCTTTTGGAGAATATTTAAAATTTATTCCATAGCAAAAATGTGACTTCTTTAGGTTTTAAATCATGAAAAGTTTGTTTGTTAATAACCCATACAGGCATGTCTACAAATTTTAAATATACGATCCTGTGAAATGTATTTGTTGTACTGACGCATATTCCCTATCCAACATTGCTATGTAAATTGTTGAATAAACGTCTAACTGTATTAACCATTTTGCGTATGTTAATAGGTCAGGTTCGATGATAAAATTTCTGTAATCAGCGTTGTCTCTTCACTTGGTCGTTTTATAAGTTTCATTGTTTAAATCTAATTAAGCTTTCAGTGAACAGAGTTGTTGAATTTTTTTCTATCGATAATCTTGAAATATGGTTCAGTATTATTCAAAATTCATCATATCTTGATATATGCGGTCGCAGACTCTGTACTCATTTAAAGATCTTTCAAAGAAATTTCTAAATAATTTTGTTATTAATAGGTGTATGGAACATCTATAATCCTTTACAGGTTGGAATGCATGTTAAACGAGTATTTTACCATTTGCTGACATTGACACATCAAGTATCGACGTGCCAATTTTGATTTATATAACTCGAACTATTGTAGTTCTCCAGCTGTCACAGAGCGTGAATGCTAATCATATTAATCGCTCACCAAGCCACAGGTGAGAATAGCTTCAGAGGGGGACTCACTTGTGACTGTTCCTATAACCACTGAAGCCATGTCTAAAACGGAAGTTAAACAGTTCCCGCTCACTTTTATTTTATTTCCATTTTGTCCCTTCAGATCGCAGACCAATGACACGAATCATTCTTATAACCCGTACGTCGGTATATATGCCCACTAACGGCACGTGATAGCTGCTGTGGGTTATGATCACCACTATATGGCTGGTTATTTTAAATCTCCAATGCCGCCGTTACATGCAAAAAGTTATGTATGCCAAATCATCTGAATCATATCGAGTCTTGAAAGATATTTTCCCTAAACATCTTTGGGTGTTCTTTAAACTAGATAACATCGACATTTCATCACATTATGAGCCATGCAGTATCTCCATCTGAGATACACGGCCTTTTGTCGCATGCGTTCGAATTAATTCTATGTTGATCGGCGAAATCCGTGGGTTAATTGAATAAAGAAATAAAATAGATTCACATTTATAAGCATAATTACATACCAAGAACGAGGACGAAAGCCTCTTGCCATAATCATAAAGTGTGATTTGAGTAAATCTCTCTTCAAGGTTTGTATAAAAGTACAACGTAAAGGTTTGTAAAACAGTACAACGTACGGATTTATTACCGACTAAAGAAGGATCATTTGTAAAAGTATTACAAAAGCAGCAGAGAGGCTGAACCCTACAAAGTTTTAGGAAGGTCCGTTTGCAAAATAAAGGTTCCTATAAAAGCTGAGAACAAAAGTCAACAACGTCAAACCGAAACCTCTAACCGAACATATTTCCATACGGCGGGGAAACAGGCCGCAATAACGAAATCATCAGGGTTAGCTCGTTTTTGTTACTCTCCATAGACGTATTTTATTTTTTTGTTCATCATTTAGGCGTGTTCGTTTGTGACGCGCACACACACTCGTCGTCGTTCAGCCTCTCTACTGCTCTGTGTGTTTGACTTAATTAAATTATTAGTGATATTATAATGGAATCTCACACATATAAACTATCTCGACAGCGACTAGAAGCAATTAAGAAATATCTCCCTGTGAGAGATTCTGTCAAACAAAAATTACAAGCGAGTCAGGAAGCTCAGGTGGAATTTGCAGAGGATACAACAGAATTATTTAAACGTTTACTAGAGCTACCGAAGGGGTTAGGAAAGCTACCGAAGAAGTTACAGAAGCTACCAGAGGTCTTCTTCCCACGTTACAGCAAACTGCGGTAGCAACTGGAAAAATAGCAGAAAGAACTAAGAAAACAAAAAAGATTCTAAGAGGACTTCCAGGTGAAATAGCTGATATTCAATCACAAGAAACACTTAGGGATATTGGCCAGCTTGATTCTGAAGAAGAACCACAACCTGAAGTTCAACCTCCTCAATCAAAAGTGAGACAACCAGCAACATGAAAATTTCGCGATGACGCGGTTACACTTATCAAGGGAAATGCAAATGATGCGGTTGATGTTGCACTAGATTTTGATAGAAAAAATGGGTATTTAAAACCTAATGTAACAATGGCAAAAAAAGATTGGATTAAAACGATATTTAAGATTTATCCTGATGTACCAGCAGGTGCTCAAGTTGCTGATAATAATCCTGAGCTTGTATTATTTAATCAATCAATTCGCGCAGAAGAAATTCGACGCAGAGAAGAATCAGAACAGATAGAACAAACTTTAAAAATGAAAGAACAAAAAGCACCACCAAAAACAAGTAAGAAGAAGAAATCAAAGAAGAAGAAAAAACAACCTTCTCCTCCTCCTTCTCCGGAACCCCAACAATACTACACACCATCTGGAATCGAAGATGACAATTCTACCCCTGGTGCTGCTGGAAGTGGTTTTGGTACGGGTACCAGAGGAAGCGGTCTTATTACTCCATGTCCCAATAACGTCCTTGCCGGCGTGGACAGATTAGAAATTCTCATTGGCGGAAAACGTGCTGGTAATATTCCCCAGAAATCATTAATGAAGCAGCTGCTATTTGTCAGAGATTATTTACAGGCGGTATCATGGATATTAATGTTTATCGAGCCCTCATCGATGAAATCGCCGATGATTACCGCAGTGACTGATCAGGTATACAATTAAATCAGTGACAAGAAAATAAGATGATTATACATAATGCTCACCGTGGACCAACCATTGTCAGGGTGATAAATTCGCGATTACCTACATATAAAGCGTTCTACGGCGATGGACTTGGTGATATTTTTCAGGGTCTATTTAGAAGGATAGCCCCAAAAGCAATACCGATTGCAAAACAATTAGATATGAAAGCTATCGATGTTGTTCGTGAAAAAGGAATTAGTACTGTTGGAGATGTTGCTGGTAAAGCATTCTCGGCAATCAAGGATAGACTAGCACGATTAATACGACGAAAACCTCAACCAGTAAAACCTCAGCCAGGAAAATTACACAGTACAGAAGTTATGCCTGGAAATGTTAGTAAAATAATAAATCAAGCTGCGAATCACAAACTAGCAGAGTTGGCTGGTGGTCCACTATCAGAAAAGGAAAAAAATGTAACTGCTAGTCTGATAGCAAGAAGTGGTCCTCGTGTTAGACGATAATAAATATAATAAAATGTTCAAGCGTATATCTGATCCCGCACTCGACACGGATGCGCCAACTCTCAAGGATGAATATGTACGCGAATATCAATATTATTCTTATGAAGCACGACAGCCAAATCAGCGTGGACGAATTGAGTTGCAGGTTCAGGATACAAGTAGATATTTCTTACCCGCGGAGGCATTTATCGAGGTCGAAGGTGAAATTATAAGAGAAAATAATGATAACCATGGCGCTGATGTTAGAGCTGGTTTTGTTAATAATGGTACTATGGCGTTGTTCGGCAGCGCTACGTATATGATTGACGGAAGAAATTGAATCAATTTAGAAAGACGTCGACGTTGCAACGACTATACTTGCTCTTGCAAGATACAGCGATGATTATTCAAGATCATCTGGTCCGTCAATGATGTTTGCCAAGGATACTTCTGACTACCCTGACAACAGACAGTACAATATAAAACGACCAAGAAACTTCGCCGACGCTGCTGACGCTGATGTGTGGCCGGTGGTTTGTGGTTCTAATCCAGAATTCAACTTAGGATTTGCAGCACGTCGAGCAATGCTGAAAGATGCACGTAGATTATTTTCTTGTGCGATTCCGTTAACACATATTTTGGATTTTGTAGAAATGTCAGAAAGGTTATTTTCGGAGCCAAACATACAGTTGTACTTGTAAGAAAAGCTTCCGACAACGATGCAATATGGATACCTATCGGTGATGAAGGTAAAGTAATAATAACAAAACTTTCATTATGGATGCCAACAATGACTCCAACAATACCTGAAGAACCACGGCTACTCTCTTTTATGGACAGTGGTGGTAAATCGACATTATCATGCTTGACAATGACCACAGATAGTGTTCAAAGTAACATTAATGGTTTATTCACATGGCAAATAGCATCACAGCAAGGTGTCTTTGCACCACAACATATATTTATTGTGCTCCAAAATACTGAACGAGTAAACAATCAAACGCGCAGTATAATGATATTTGACCAACTTGGTGTCACAGAATCACAGAAGTATCTTTGAGGATAAATGGACATCAGGAACCCTTCAAGGACATATTACTGGATTTTGGTAACAATCATGTAGCACGTGCATATCATCGTTTAATGTCATTTATGGGACGTGATCAAAATGTTGATACTGGTTTACAAATATCACAGTTAGATTTTACAACGCTGTATCCAATATATTACTTTTCGCTGGAACACTTGGATTTATTTAGACAATCCGTCGTTGATATACATTTTTGAGCTCGTGTGACAAGAGGTGCAATTGACAATTACAGAGCAATCGCGGTTATATTATCCGATAAAACAATGCTACTTAAAGGTGTTGGTGGACGAATGAGAGTCATTGACGCCCCAGTAGAAAACATGCAAGTGTTTTCCAAACATTTAATTAGATCGTTCATGATATTATAATGTCATATCATCACGTTAGTGTTACTCTGTCTCCTTATCAGATTAAAAAACTACAATTGGCGTCCAAAAATAACTGTGGAACATCAATAACACTCAAACACGGACAACTCGCAAGTGGTCCAAATAAACTATCGCTGACAGAACGTCAACTCAAGCACTTCAATGACGCTAAAAAATCAAAGACTGGCGTACGACTTGATCTGTCTGCTAGTGCTATCAGCGATATTGTTAAAACCGGTGGAATATTTCCACTTCTCGCAGCTATACCAGCGTTGATAGCCGCGGCTGCACCTGCGGTTGCGAAAGCTGCTGCACTCGGTGCAGTTGGAACTGCAGCTGGAATGGCATTAAAGAATGCAACAGGAAAAGGAATAAAAACTTCCGAAAGAAAGGACGATTCGTTCACGGATTGGGTCTAAGACTGCCAGAAACTCCTTGTTCATGGTACAGAAAAGGTCTAAGACTTCCTGGGACACTTCGTTAAACGCAAAGCGTCCCCTCCCCATGTCCAATTTTGATTACTTGATGCTGCTAAAAAACTAAATATCAAAAACTTCAGAGGTGTTTTTATGCGCGATCAATTACCAAAACAACCAAATCGTGTTGAGACCGGTATCATTAATCTCGATAGAAGTTCTGGTCCAGTTACTCATTGGATTGCATATGCGATTGATCCACGTGGAATTGTTTATTTCGATTCGTATGGACTGGAACCACCGAAGGAATTTTTTAAATATATCAGCGTCGATAAAATCACTGTGCAAAACAGTCCCGTATGGTATTCAACATTACCAACACAAAAAAATAACCGATCCACCAATATGTGGCCGTGAATCACTCGCTGTACTCGATGCTATTTCAAAATCTTCCGATGCACCTCGTATAGTTGTAAGTGATTATACGAGTTATGTTTTAAATAATCGCTAATCGTATAATGGTTGATATTTATGGAAGATCCTCTCGTGTCACTGGCAAGAAACGCGAGGACATCGATTTGTCGAAAGTCGCTACAAAAGATGAACTCGCCGATATCATGAATCTTTCCGGGGTTGACCGAGATAAAGTTGTCGTTTTTCAAGACAAATACAGCGTTTTAAAAGCGAGTAACATTAAATGGGTCGACATAATTCGTAGAGTTCTCG
>JAECUM010059936.1:0-18228 GCA_016617855.1 Megalonaias nervosa
ATGCTCAACCGCATGTTGGCATGAGTGATTTGATGTAAGGTATAGTCCCAATATGAAAAAGTATTTGGGACAAATGGAGTAACAAGATATTCAAAATAGCCGTTGTTGTGATCATATATAAAACTAGGAATACCATTTTCATACAATATGAATAAAAAATATAAATAGATATGATGGAGAGGGGGAAAGTCAGTGTGCTATTATTGCTTATTTGCTTTTATATTAGAACATGACAATAGTGTGTGCAACTTATAGAAGTAAAACAAACAAACAAGCACGTATTTCTAAAGATGTTTTAAACAATGTGATTTGCGATAAATAAGTATATATAAGTACCACAATGGTGATACAGTCAGTACCTTGGAAGCTTCTCCGTACACAATATACTCCTGTTGCTGGTTGAATGTGGATGTAGTAGTAGACTAGTAGTATATACTTTTTAATAAATTTGCTACTTTCGATTAGTTCAATGAATGAAAATGGTATGACCAATACTAAACTACATTTTCCGATCGAGGTTAGTTTCTGACTCTACCTGTCACATTGATTCAACGAACTGATACATAAATTCATTTGGACACTAAAGATGCTTGATACCGTAACAGTAGACGGTACCTCCAGAGTGGACTGCTGATCCAGAGTGAACAACTACATCTGGCTCCATCTGGACAGTTCTTTCTGATGGTTTAGATACGTTCATCTCACGGTGGTGAAGGCAGATAGGAAGAGCTATATTGACAGCACAAGACACCAGGTCAGGTGCAGTAGGTACTGATGGTCACTCACAGCATCAGGACACATTAGAGATACTTTATTAGGACAGTCCTTGAGGAGAGAGTGACGGTGACTCTGCGCAACTTTCCTTCACTTAAATCTAACTCAAGTCATTTGTTTCCTCCTCCAAGAAACATTCAAGTCCTTATGGCGTTATGGGAGCGACAAAGCAGCAGGTGTGGATACACTGGAAGATGTAGCTGCAGACTTGCATTCATGAAGCTCAGGGCATAGGGTGACTTTTCATTGGATCGAAACAGCAGGGGAACAAGGTAGCCCACTGGGCTACTAAGCGGCCATTGTTAGGACCACACTGCTCACCTCCGTATCATAAAGAAGAGACTAGAAAAGGTGCCATAAACATTGCCTGCTTAACCCTAATTCTTGTCAATATACCGGGGCTGACTGGATCCCAACTTAGCAGTCCAAAATCAAACACAAGATGAGTAACGCGACGTAACTCACCATCGGTGAATGGGATATCCGCACACTAATGGACAGTAAATCATCGGACAGACCAGAGAAAAGAACAGTTCTTATGTGTACAGATATGGCCATATTCAATAGCTAGATGACAGCCCTAAGTGAAACTCTCCTATATGAGAAAGGGAAACTCACCTATGCAGCAGCTTTGTTTTGGAGTGGTCGAAGTAAAGAAGAGCGACATGAAGCTGATGTTGCTTTTGCCATCAAACCACAACTAGTGAGCAGGCTCCCAAAATATCCCAAAGAGGGTAAATGACAGATTATTGGAAACGAAACTCCAACTGTCTTGACTGTCTTGAGAAAGACATGCAACTATCATGAGCGCCTATGCACCCAACATGACCAACCCAGATGAGTTGTAAATTGTATGAAATCCTGGAATCTCTTGTCACAAAAGTACCGAAAACAGAAAAGCTCAACATCCTTGGTGACTTCAAAGCTAGAGTTGGCACAGATGACCAAACATGGCAAGGTGTCATGGGCAACATTTGCTTTAGCAAATGTAGCAGCAACTGTTTCCTCCTGCCTTGGAAATGCGCTGAACGCGACCTTCTAATAATCGACATAGTTTTCCGCCAGCCAAACGGCAACAAGACGTCTTGGATGCACCCACGCTCCAAGCTCTATGTCATCGTCAGGAGAAAAGATAGGCAAGATCTCCAAGTAACAAATGCCATGAGAAGTGCAGAATGCTGGACTGCCTACAGGCTGATAGTCTCAACACTTAAAATCTAGATTCAGCCTACCAGACGACCACAAGGCAAAATAAAATTGCTCCAAAAGCTTAATGGCTCCAATTTGAAACAAGCGAATGTGAAACAGGCATTTGTCAAAGAGCCATTCAGTGAACTGGATGTAATCGTTATGAACTCCAAGAAAGTCGAGGAACACTTCATAAACTCTGTGTACTCAACTGCATCTAATACCTTTCCCGGCAGCACACTGTCACGCGCTTTCCATATCGATGGTGAAACCAACAATCGATTTGATAAAGCAAGTATGGCATTTGGGAAAGTACGTATAAATGTATGGGACAGCAGAGGCATCAGTCTGGAAATAAAACTGAAGATCTACAAAGCCCTTTTGTTGCAAACCATGCTGTATGCTAATGAAACCTTGAAGGCGTCCAGACGCTATGCCAAGAAGCTGAACCACTTTCACATAGGCTGCCTGAGGAAAATGATAATGATAAGACAGCAGGACATTAACAAATACCTGTATCGGTCCTAGTGAACCAAAAGACTCCGATGTGCCTCTGAGATAACGACCAAATATGTCTCAGTGTTCAGATCCTGTTATAGTCAAGAGACGTTTAAATGCAAATACTGTAAAATGACGGTTCTTCTGTAAATAACAACGATCCAAACTGTAAGGTTACGCCCAATACTTACAATTAAGCAATCATTGATCAGTATATCAAAATGTTGAATCAGACTTAGATTTAAAAAGTGATATTACTCCAGTTACAGTACCTGACAGTGTCCAGCTTTCTGGTAGGAATAGGCATATGTTACAGGCATAACATATTAGCTATAAATGCAAGTATGATACTTATATAAAAAAAATATGTGTTCACCATAGATTTTCCTCGTTTATAGTATTCAAGGTATTACTGCATCATATATGTTCCTTATTTGTTTCCATCATTTTTCTATATTTGTGATGAAATCCATTGAATTGCTTATAAATTCAAAATTCATTAAGATGATCTTCTATATGTTAGACACTAACATGCACACGTCATATAAAAAACTCTGCATCTGTTATGTTTTAGTTTCTAAAATAGTTGCATTTGAATAAACTGAATGAAACTTTTGGTGGAAGTGATATTTCTGGAATATGCCGAATCATGCCTGTTTTCCTTCGTCATATTTCCCAAAAAGCACTATTATACTTCAATAAATAGTATATTTTCGGTTTAGGCTTGAATAATGCATTCTATAACAAGTAACATTCTTCACTGATTATCGCCAGGAAAAATATGTTATAGAAAATATATTAATGATTTTAACAGGAACTCTAATAGGATGCAATAAACAATTTATTGACTCATTTAGTGTAAAGAATGTACCTATACTAAGGCTTCCTAAAAAAGAAAGAAAAAGCACCGAGTAATTATTTTCAGGAAATCCAATCAGCAATCTTCTTTCGCCTAATTACGGTATTTACCATTACACGTGGCTAGTTGAATCGGAATACTCCCAGGTCTTTCAGTAAGTGATTGGAAAAACAGCTTGGAATACTACGATGGCCGTCATTGCCTATATATGTACTTTGTTTACCATATGGTCTCATGTGCATGTTTCAAATCAACGCAGCATTTTTAACGTCGACTTATCGAATGAGGTGACTTATTCTTGGCCAAAGCATTATAATAGTTTCATTGCCCCTCAGAGTTCTCATATCATGAATTGATTGACTTATCGTAAAAGAGAAGAAAATTGGGACACAAACAGAGACTTAGAACAAAATAGATATGTATAGTTGGTACCTGTATGTTTCAAAGATTACAGCCATAAAAAAAAAAAAAAAAAAAAAAAAAACTGTTCAACAAAGTCCGATAATTCAATCCCCCATAACTGTGTTGATATTGTTTGACGATTTGAGGGTTTGGTTTCATATGCTCATTCAAATGCTCGATGGTACTGCATAAAATCTATTCGGCACATACGTACAGTTTAGACACTTGGTAGCCTCGAAATTCAAAATGGCCATACGACATGTAGTTGTATTATTTCACGTGGATTTACAAGTCAAACATAAGATTTGATCCGGAAATATTCTGTGCAAATCAAGAGACGCAAGAAATACCAGTAAGTATCTAAAATGTAATGGGGTCAGATCTGTCCGCAACGTAGCCTCGATACTATGAATAGTCTCGATAATATAAACAGTTGACATCAAACCTTCAAATGGTCGAACAGCATCAGCACAGGTCTGTGCGGCTTATTTGTCCTACGAAATTCAACTCGGCAATATCATAGTGTGCTTGTAATACTGTAGTGTTTACCACTGGCATCTAACTCATCCCAATTATTTCTGGTTTCTCTTCTTTGCCCTGATGCACAAATGTGGGTCTGTTTAAATCTAATTACACTGGTCTACAGGCAAAATGCTTCCGAAATAAATGTAAACTTTACTAATTCTGGGTCAATGAAAACGAAAATGATGCTTACAATTGTTGATTGGCTCTAGTTTTATGAATTTGGATCAGTACATACGATCATTGACTTGGCAATGGCGGAGGATTAAGTTATCAAGGGAAGGGATCTCAAAGAAACCAGAAATGACTAAAATACATCTTTGACTGGATCTATGAATAAATATATGACTGGCTTTGGACAGTACGTGCATTTTTGGCAAAACAATAAATGATGCAATATGAATCTGGTATTGAGTCATACATGATTTGAACTGCATCATGTTATTCCTAGAAGTCATGGAGATGCAATCATAACTAAGATTACATCACTCTGCTGAGCGAATTGCCCTATATCAGCTCTAGAAATGATACAGTGTCGTGCTTTCTTATTTGGCAGTTTTTGATTTTGCAAAGGCACACTTTCTGTTTAGCCAAAGTGAGCAGAGATGCCTCATAATTGTGTGAACAATGCAGATAACGTCTGCCATGTTCGTGGTGAAGTGACTTTTGCATCATAAAACCAATGCAGTATGACCACTATGGTTAATAAAGCCTATCACATTTATTTTGGCTGCAAAATTGGAGAGGACAAGAGAGGTGGGCCCCACACACATGCTGCAACACTTGTGCAACAAATCGTCTCCAGTGGTTGAACAGGAAAAGGAAATCTATGCCTTTTGCAGTGCCAAAGATTTAGAGAGAGCCAACAGAGCATATCAGCAATTGTTACTTCTGCATGGTGCCTCCAGTTGGGAAAGGTGTGTCAAAGAAGAAAAAGCAGACTGTGCATTATCCAAACATTCTATCAGTTATACGCACAGTACCCCACGGAGAAGGACTGCCGGTTCCTGATGCACCAGAATCATTCTCACTTGAGTCAGACGAGGAAGAGGAAACGGATGAAACTTTCAGTCCTGAACCATCAATGTCACTTGTCCCATACTTTCTCCCATCTTCCTCCTCTGAACCACACCTCATAACACAAGGTGAACTGAATGACCTTGTCAGGGACATGGAACTATCTAAGAGTAAGGCAGAGCTGTTGGGCTCCAGAGTACAGAAGTGGTATCCCCTGGCAGGTGATGTTAATGTTTCCATGTTCCGTGACCGTCAAAAGGATCTTGTCCTATTCTTATTCATGCATGGTGATCTTGTAGCCTGCAAAAAACATCGATGGTGTGATGACAGTTGCTGGAAAACCTCCTCAAGGCATACAAAAGCCTTGGTTGCAACATGTCACTAAAGATACACTTTCTGCACTCTCGTCAAGATTTTTTTCCACTGAACAGCGGAGCAGTGAGCGACGAGCACGGCGAGCGATTTCACCAGGACATTGCAACAATGGAGAAACGCTATCAGGGCAAATGGACTCCATCAATGCTTGCAGATTATTGCTGGACAGTGACAAGAGATGCTCCATTTAATGAATACAAGAGACAAGCCAAGAAGCGCCTAGAAGACACTGAATAAGAACTAAACTATGTACTTATATATACATAATAGATTTTTTGCCTTTTGTTCATAATAAATTTTATTTATTTAACCCTATCTCTGTTTTTTAAAAGTGTTACATAAACAGGACAGGAGAAATATTATAATGTAAAGCAACCATAAACACATGAAAAGACCTAGACATACAATTTATATCTCACCTCTGTCTGCGTGGGTTCGAGTCTAGGATTCGGCGAATGTGGATATGTGAGAAAGCTTGCCAGTAGCTTCTCGTGGGTCGGTGGTTCTTTCCGGGGATTTCCCGGTTTCTTCCTCCACCATTAATACTGGCCGCCATGTATAGCCTATCGTGTGCTGAAAAATGGCGTTAAGCCCCACAACAACAACAACAACATACAATTTATGATTAAAACTCTTATATCTACACAATATACAAAGACGTAAAAATATAAAAACTTAAATATCTTGGAACAGTAGACAATCAGTTGTTTTAATTGTCATATTTGAATTCAGCACATCAAAATCTATAATAAATAGCAAATATTATCTCTGAGGAAGACGACTTCTAAAATTGTAGACCAGTGTTATTATTTGTGCAGTAATCATGCGTCGAGTATATTTATGTCGAATGAAGCATAAATAAATATTAAAAATTATTATAAAAATATTTATTACTTTAATACTTACATTTGTCCATTGTTGTTACCGTTAACCTACAATAGAGAAATATAAAATTGAAGAAAACGCTCAATATTAAACAGAGAACAAGGTCAATTTATATTGGATTATGTATTGAAGGACGCCGGTTTCAAACCCAAAGCTTAAGTTTTCAAGACACAATACTTTGATATATTTTCCACCGATCAACTCAGAATTTTCGGATTTATATTCGAGTTATAGAAGGAATTAGAAAAGACAGTAAAAACAATATTTACCTTCGAGCTCAATGGATTACCTCCGTAAAGTTTGCTGCAAATAATCTCCTAGTGAAAATGAGATCTATCACTGTAGTGATAAATCAAGGAATCCTCGACTGCCCTCAATGCGAAATATATCTATCACTGTAGTACTGCCATAAATAACGGAAGTACTCCAATGCCTCCTACGCGAAATGTATCTATCTGTGTAGTGATAAATCGCAGAAGTACTCGAATGCTATCTATGCGAACTATTGTTACGTGTAGGCTCGTACAAAAATAACAATAGCCTTTGATTTTTATTTTTCATCTTGTCGATGAAAGTAAGAGGGTAGTGATCACTAAACACAACAACCGGAGAAGGAGCTGAGCTAATGTAACCTTCAAAATGCTGTAATGCCAATATTAAAGCCAAACATTCCTTCTCGATTGTTGAGTAATTTCTTTGGTGCTTATTTAATTTCTTAGAGAAATAGCACAGTTGGTGATCAACACCATTTCTATCTTCTTGAATCTATACTGCTCCAACCCAAACATCACCTGCATCAACAGATAATTTAAAAGACTGACTGAAAATTGGAGCTGTGAGAACAGGCGCACATTTGTGTATAGCTTTTAATATATCAAAAGCTTCCTGACATTTTTCAGTCCAAAGAAACTTTTTCTTACTTCACAAGTTTGTCAGGGGTTCAGCAATATTAGAACAACTGGAACAAAACTTTCGATAGTATCCGGCCATACCCAAAAATCGCATCAATTGCTTTTTACTGACAGGCACAGGGAAATCAGAGATAGCCTTGATCTTAGCATCGATAGGTTTAACTTGACCATGTCCAACAATATGTCCTAGAAAAGCTACACAAGCACAACAAAACTCACTTTTAGATAAATTGATTGTCAAATTTGCATCAGTGAGTCTTTCAGAGAATTTGCGAATCGTGGCTAGATGTTCTTTTCAGGTGTTGTTGTAGATGATGACATCATCAATGTAAGCATCACAATTATCTAGACCAGAGGCAATCATATTCATCAAGCGTTGAAAGGTACTTGGGGAACCCTTCATCCCGAACGGCATTACTTTATATTGATATAGTCCATCTGGGGTCACGTCACAAAAGCCGAAATTTCTTTCTCTCTTTCCATTAGTGGAATTTGCCAAAATCCTTTCAGAAGGTCAAATTTGGTGACGTACTTGGGATTCCCAATTTTATCAATACAGTCATCGATTCTTGGAAATGGAAATGAATCTGTTTTTGTCACACTGTTCCCCTTCCTATAATCAGTGCACATACGGAAAGTTTTATCCGGTTTCGGAACAAGTATACATGGTGAACTCCAATCAGTTTTACTGGGCTCTATGAAATCGTTCTCCAGCAAATACTGAATTTCCTTTTTCAAGTATTCCTGTCTGAGAGGGTTCATCCTTTATAGGTGTTGTTTCACAGGTTTTGAATCTACAATTTCAACGTCATGAAAAATTTTGTTTGTCCTCGTAGGAATATCTGGAAACAAGTGCTCATATTCGAATAATAACTGTTTAAGTTCATTCCTTTCTTGTTGTTTCAAATGTAAAAGTTTCTGGTCCAGATTTTCATAATTTCTGAATTCCGAAGATTTGTTGCTCCAAGATCAACAGTGTCCAATTGAATTTCTTCACTTATATCCTCAGTTTGTGGGACAGGTACAACTAAGTTAATTGCATGATTTACTTGGCTATCTCTTTATTCAATAATTTATTTAGATCAGAGTACTATTATTATAATTTAACTCATTCATTTTCTTCTTTACTTTGTAAATGCAGTAAAATCTAATTTGAAGAAAATTTTGAAGAATGAGCAAGGGCGAATGAACTCTATTACAAGACTCAAATATTCTCTCAAGTAAAGTTCTGTGATACCATAGTTTCACTTTTGACTTGAATTGCTGAGTGCCAAATTCAAGCATAACCAGCTGGAAAATTCCAGACATAAAATCTGACCATTGACCTGATTGGATAGATTTGGGAAGGCCAAACTGAGTAAAAGAGACTTTATCAAAACTTTTACTATGGTTTTTTGTTTTAATATTCCTCAAAGGAATTGCTTCTGGGAATCTTGTTGACGCACACATAATGGTCAACAAATATTGGTTGCCTGACTTGGTCTTAGGTAAGGGACCAACACAATCTACCATAATTCTGCTAAATGGTTCGTCAAATGCAGGAATAGGCTGCAGATGAGCCTTAGGTATCTTCTGATTGGGTTTTCTTACCATTTGACAAGTACGACAAGATCTACAAAATTTACAGACATCACTTTTGATTTTTGGCCGATAAAAGTGAGTCAAGATCTTCTGATATGTTTTATTTATCCCTAAATGACCAGCCAGAGGAGTTTCATGGGCCAAACTAAGTATTTCCTGTCTGTAAGATTTTGGAACTACAATCTGATAGTTCACTGACCACTCGTCACTAGCAGGTACCTCGGGAGGTCTCCATTTTCTCATAAGAATTCCATTATTAATGAAGTAACAGACAGATACTTCAGTGACTTCAGTTTCACTAATGGCCCTCTGAAACAAACAGGAGATCTCAGGATCTTTTTCCTGTTCGACGACAAGTGATTGTCGTTTGTCACCCTGATTAGATAAAAGAGAATGAGTTATTTAATAGAGGATCACTGTGATCAATACCGTTTGATTGATCCAAATTAGGAGTGAAAGTGGCCTCATCAAAAGCCTGACCAATACATGTGTCAGCAAAGGAATATTTTCCTTATCAAAATCATTCTCAAGAGCTTTCTTTGCCGTAGCTCTGGTAACTGCACAAGCTGGGTATAAATCAGGGTATTCTTTTTCAATAGGATCAACTTTCTGATCCAAAGAAGGCTTGCCAGTTACAAGTGGATTAACCACAACCTTGTCTCCTGCTAGGTCGTTGCTTAGCAACAAATGAATGCCCTCAACGGGTAAAGTATACACTATTCGGACTGCCACGGGTCCTGAAACTAAGTCTGATGACAAATTTACAGAATGGTGACGAACATTAACAAAGCCGCACTCTACTCCCTGAATGAGAACACTCTCATTAGAACAGGACTTCTCAGAAAAAGGCAAAGTACCTGATAATAAAAGACTCTGAGAGGCTCCTGTACCCCTTAAAATTTTAATAGGGATAGGATTGGCCAAATCACCCAAGAGTGATATAGAACCCTTCGACATGAATGGTTCATAAGTCTCCATAATAAAATCAGACTGGGGTTTATTACACCCAACAAAGGTATTGCTTTCAGTACATGACCATGACCTTGACCTCTTAGAAATAAGAGCATTTGGGATAGGCCTATCTTGATTCTGATGCCTATATTTCAATTGGAAGCAATCAGAAATGACGTGTCCTTTTTTCTTGCAATAGGTACACATAGGAATAGACAAGGATTTTGAATTAATTTCATCAGAAACTTGATTTTTAGAAGTTGTGCCAGAATGAGTTTCAGAAGGAGTCGTATTAGGCTGAAATACCTTTCTACCAGTAGACTGCTGAATGAAAGATTTGCTTACAACAGGAACTTTATGAGTTAAGGAATACTTGTCAGCAGCCAGAACACCATTTTCCAAGGTTTCGATCACATGCTCTTCAAGATGATTCTTAATGTCATTAGGGACACAGTTCTTGAACTCTTCAAGTAACACAAGTTTGATATTTTCATAATCATGTTGAACTTTCTGGGCTAAGCACTATCTCTCAAATAACTATTCTTTTTCTCTTGCAAATTCGACATAAGTTTGTCCAGCTTCTTTCCTATAGTTTCTGAATTTTTCCGATAAGCCTCAGGGACTAATGCATAACCCTTAAAATGAATTCCTTAACCAAATCATAGTCAGAACGTTGCTGTACTGACATTAAATGGTAAATATCACTAGCTTTACCAATTAGTACACATTGTAGTAACTGAGTCCAATGCTCCCTTGGCCGTTTCAAATTTTCCGCATCTCTTTCAAAACGAAGAAAATATTCGTCTATTTCTTTTTCTCTAAAAGGGGGCACTAATCTGATATTTGTTGTAAGGTCAAAACTTGAATTTGTATGTGAAGTGGAAAGGTGCTTTTCACTTGTCAGCTAAAATGTTTTCATTTTAATTTGAAATTCCCTTTCATCCTTCTCTTTTTCAAATTGTAACTGTTTATCTTTGCCCCTCTCCTGTCTCTCTCTCCTGTTTCTCAAATTGTGATTGTTTATATTTCTCTCTCTCCTGTCTCTCTCTCCTCTTTTTCAAATTGTAATTTCATTTGTTTATCATGCTATCTTTCCTGTCTCTCTTTCGCCTTCTCTTCAAATTGCAATTACAATTGCTTCTCTTCAAATTGCAACTGCAATTGTTGTTCTTTCTCCCTTTCCTCTTTCTGAAGCTCGAGCTTCCTTAACTCCAATTCTATCTTGTATTTCATTTTTAATACCATTACTTTGATGTCAGAGTCTGATACCGACTTAATGACCGAAGCCAAAAACACTTTTATCAAGAATATTCTTCTCTACCAAATACTGAATCAAAATATTTTTAATTTCTTGTTTCGTTAAGGAAGATTTTGCTTCAGAAAAATCGTGCTTTCTGGCAAGTTCAAGCAACTCATCTTTTTTCAGACTATCCAACTGCTCCTGAGTTGGACTAGAAAGAAATGTTTCCACTTTTAATGACATTGTGAATGAAAGCCTATTGTTTTCACTAAAGATTTCAAGCAAAATGTAAAATAGTACTTGGGATTTAAAAAAAACTAGGGGAATTTAAATTTCAAAAAAACAATTTTCTGAAAAATTTAGCCAAAATTCATTTATCCAAAAATAACAAGAGAAAAGAGTGAAGCCAACAAACTTTGTATATTTTAACAAAATAATTTATTTCCCTAGAAAACAATGTAAAATTTGGAAATAGGACTTACGGTTTGTGAATATAATCAAAATTTAACCCTAAGATTGAAAAATACAAGTCCTATCACTAAATAGTTCTAATTGAATCCCGGTTCGAATCTCGATGAAATTCCAATATGGAGGCGATGACGTCAGATGATGTCTGTACTGATGGTAACAGATTCTTGACTGAATCACAGTTTATAATGTTTTCGTTAACCCCAGAATAAATTTCCACTGAATTTCTTTCTCCCAGAACTTTTATAAATATAAAGCACTTGTTTAGTTTTCTAGAGAATAAATTATTAAATACAAAAAATAGATGAACTTCAAACAATCTGACAACAACAACAGAAACACATTGTTCCCTCAAGGTGTTAAGAACGACTGCCTGGAAAGCTCTCGGAATGAGTATCAAACCCAAGTAAAACATCATCCCATTCCCGCGTGATGGGTCACGTGGTCTCTTAACACTTGAACAGCGCAATAAAAAAGTGAAATTTGTCACGTAGGCAAGAACAGCCCTATCTAACAACATAATTCTCACACTGAAAATATATAAAAAAAGAAAGGCTGTTTACAATCCAGCTAACATGCGGGTCGAAATGACCTTGGAAATAGCCAATCGTTATCACTCGATGTTTACAAAATCTATGAACCAAAGTGAGCTAAAAATAGTGTTAATGTAATAGCTTTTAAGTTCTATACAAACTGAATTTACTGGAAAAAATATCGAATCCCGTGAAAATAATCATTACAATAAAATGTAATGAAACAAAAATAAAATAAAAATGAATTTTAAAACTAACACACAAGTAATTAAATTGCATATACGTAACACTACATATAGCAGCAGAGAGGGTGAACCCTACAACTTTTTGCTCGAGTCCGTGAGCAAAAAATAAAGGTTCCTACAAAGGCTGAAAAAAAAAAAAAGGTCAATAATGTGAAACTGAAGCCTCTAACCGAGCATATTTCCATACGGTTGAGAACAGACAATAAATCGTCTGGGTTAGCTCATTTTTGTTATTCCATCGTTGACGTATTTTTTTCAAATTTTTATACGACTCGTTTACTCGCGGGATCACTCAATTTTTGTCGTTCACCCTCTCTGCTGCTATAATTAACCAAAGATTTTATCCAGACCTATACGATATCTAGATCTTGGGTCATGTAAATTTATTGTTATAAATCCGAACAGAACAGCTTGTGCTTTTGAAAAAATTTTTTAAACTTAATCATGTCCATATCCCCTGAGCACCAGGTATAATAAATATTTTGTAAAGTATAATTATCTTCTCCATTAAACACGACTAAAATATTGCAGTTATCTCTGATCACTTTAGGTATTTGTGTATATCGCTGAGTAACATGAATCACGTCAGTATTTTTATGTCTGCCTCTGGAAAATATCCGAGCTGGATTTGATTGTTTATCTAACATAATATCGTCATATACTACGAGGTTATTAATAAATCCATCTAGGTCATCTACAGATGGGGCTTCATCAATATCGGTAATAAAATCAACAACATCATTGCCGTCTTCATTTAGCAATTTTGCATTTTCATTAAAATCTTTAAGCACTTCGTAACATCGCTGATCATCTACAGATGGTGCTACCAAATATAATTTATCCCACTTGAGCCATCGCAATAATTGTGTCTTACCAGATCCAGATGGGCCTATTATAATCATCCTGATAGAATTCGGTAGTGCTGGATGGTGCTTTACTGGTTCTTGTTTTTGTGTCGCAGAAAAGTCAATTATATCCATATAATAAATAACATGAGTTTATATTGCGTTCGATGCAGAGCACCTACCCATACCACTGGATTAACAACAATAACAACAAAAAATAAAAGACGTGCAATCACAGGTAAATGTGTAAAATGTGGCACAAAAAAAAATATAAATTTATCTCCCACTTGACTAATATTAATGGTAGTGGAGATATCGCCGCTTCATTAGGAAAATTACCAGGAGTTCCATGGGCTAAATACCCCGGTGAGAAACATCTTCCTGGATATAATTATTGTGGTCCTGGAACTCGACTTGATATCCGACTTGATGATCAAGATCAACCAAGACCGGGAGAACATCCAATAAATAAGATTGATCAAGCGTGTCATGTTCATGATGTTGCGTATAAAAGCAAAGATTTACAACAACGGCATCTCGCAGATGTGAAATTTATTCATGCGTTAAATTCTATACCCAATAAATATCTCAGAGAAAAACTCGCTAGTTTTCTAGTAAAATCTGCTATGAAAGGTAAAATAATGCTAGGGGCTGGTAATTAATTATATAACTATTATAATGGAATCCATTTATTATAGCCCAAGAGGATATTGGAGGGGCAGAGCAGCGATTAGTAAACTTGCTGAAGCATCAAATGTCTCACGTGCTGTTGCTGCAGCGTGGTTAGCACGACAGACAATATGGCAAATTTATCTACCACCACCTAAAAAAATTCAGTACGTACATTTTGATGTCAGCACCCCTAATGAAGTTCATCAAGCAGATATTTTATTTTTACCACACGATACTATTAAAATTGGTAGACGTCAATCACGCACGTACAAATACGTATTGACTGTCGTTGACGTTGCAGGTAGATATAAAGAAGCGGAACCACTATCAACAAAGACAGCAACTGAACTTGCATCTGCGTTTGAGCGAATTTATCAACGTGGTGGTCTACGATGGCCACAGTTATTACAAGCTGATCCAGGCAAAGAATTTCTTGGTGCAGTATTATCGTTGATGAATAAACATAACGTTAAAATCAGACGAGGACACAGTGAAATTCATCGTGATCAGGCAATCGTTGAACGATTTAATCGAACACTTGCTGAGCGGTTATTTGGATATCAGTATGCAAAGGAAATATCTACTGACTTTAAATCCGGGGAAAGATCTCGAGAATGGGTTGCAAGGTTACCAAGTGTGATAGCTGCGTTAAATAACGAAATTACTCGTGCAACTTCCATGAAACCTTCTAATGCGATCACAAAAAAAAATATATACCAATACACCGACGTGAATCTTCCTCTCAACCAGTATTAGGTAATGTAACTGTAAGATATTTACATGAGCCTGGTGAACTTGAAGGTGGTAAAAAAAAGAGCAACTGATCCTATCTGGAGTGTGACCACACATACAATTTCTAGCGTGTTAGATCCACGGGTAGACCTGCAATCTACAGACTAGATTCGACGGCTCCTCAGCGTGGATTTGTACGTGAACAATTACAAGTAATTCCTAAAGACACACAATTACCACCACCTTCACTTATGTAAGCTAGCACCTCTACGTCGATTACATTCAAGACAGGTCAGCATCACATTATCACGTGTATGACCAAGATCACTATTAATTCTGTCTACGGTAAATTGTCTTGGATTATTATTCGAATATTGCCACAACATTATTGCGTTACAGCTTGCACAATGATTATTCTGTAGTTGTTTTAGTGTTATAATAAATTCAGTATCGATATCAAAGTCACGCTTATTCTTTTTGTCACATTGCTTATAGCTCGTTAATTTTTTCTTGATGACGATAAAGTCGCTGGTGATTTCTTCAGTTATCACGTAATCTATGATAACCCTATGTAGTTGAGATATTCTTCTGACTCGAGATACTGCGAGATAGACTAAATTTGACCATTTGATCCGATCATTGACAATCCAGATATTTGTATCAGAAATAGTTAATCCTTGTGACGAATGAATCGTTATAGCGTATCCTAACGTCCATGGAGTTTTATTCATGCTTAATGCGCTCTCAACAACATCAACAGCAACCAAAACAATATCATTCAAGACAAGATTTTGTATCCCACCACCAGGAATTTTAACTTCAATATTCTGTCGTCGAGTATCTGCTGGGCGATAACATAATGGTACAGGTAGATCTGAAAACTTTTCTTTTTGTAACAGAAATAATTTCTCCTGCAGTTCATCACGAATTATCTTTCTACTTGCGACTATCAAATCAGCAGGTCTCTATAAACTCAAAAAATCATTCATAGTAGTTTCTGGAATTACTTTACGCATTATTTCACATTGTATTTTATCTGGCTGCAGTCTGATTAACCTTTTAAGTTCTTTCAGCGGTTCATCAATAGCTCTATGGTCATCAGTTATTTCTTCGTAGTAATCTACATTATTCTTCAGCCATTCATGTGGTGACTGTCCAATAAAGGGTGGTGGCTGACCATGATCGCCACACATTATTACAACAGTATTTTTAGTCAATAACCATTCAAGGAATATTTTTAATATTTCCAACGATACCGTGTCTACCTCGTCCCAGATAATATACTTAGGTATATATTTCTCACCCATTCGCTCAGGAGTCCATGTGTCTCCGCACCATCTGAAGAAACTATGGTATGTACATGATTTTACTCCTCGTTCTTTTATTTCTCTAGCGAGTTTATGTGTCGGTGTCAAAACAATTATATCTGAATGGTTGTTCAGGAATAATTTAATCGCACGTGTTGTTTTACCTGAATCAGCATCCGTTAAGATAAACAGTCTTATGTCTAGCCACAGGATCATATACAGATGGTGCTGATGACTTTGATACTTGATTATTATTTTTGTAATATATTTCCTTAATTTCAACGTCGGCAGATTCAGAATAACTAAGTATATTTTCTTGTTTTATTCTCCATGATCCCCATTCACCATTACCAAGTAGCGGTTTTAACAAATTCGTATATTTTTTATTTATGTAAAATGAATCCGTAGCGACTCTGACAGCGTAACGAGGAAATCTATTTATCTTAGACAGTAGATTTATCGAAACATAAGCTAGCATTGAAGATCTTAAATGAGTAAATTGCGGTGAGTCGCCATCAATGTAGCTCACAATTGTACCTAGTTTGGTTCCGTCTGATAAATAAGCATTACTTCGATTTATAAATGTGTTTTTTTCCGTTGTATCAGCGATTATAAAATCTAGTTCAGCATCGTCCATAATTAATCTTATACAGTGTCGTTTATGGTCGTATGATCCTCCTTGTGTAAATTTACCTATTATCTTTCTACCAATATCTTTTGCAAGTTTCTCATCGCTTTCTTTCCTGCATTTATGTATTTTAACAATGTTATCTTCGTTAAGATCAGGAAATTCTTTCCTGGCATCATCAATATTAAATCTATCCGGTTCTGGTAACCAAACTTGTTTCTTTGGACGATACGATATAATCGCTTCATTTACCTTCAATAATGTTAAAATTCCAGCATCAAGCATATATCGTAATAGTACTATTGGAACCCAACATTTCTCTGAAAAATGTTTTCCAAACCAAGCATAAGTAATCGGATGGAGATTTTCTGTAAACTCGAATGATTCTATATATGCGAATCCGGTAAAGGTCCGTTTATCGCAACTCTGGTCATCTCGTGTGATGGATGTCCAAATCTCTTAAAGTATCTAGAAATTCTCCGTATCCAAGAAAACTTCCAGGATAACATGCCACCACATTAACGCAGATAACGTCGTTATACTTGTATTTAGTATTCCATAATCCACCGTGTCCATATTCAATACAACTTTTCTGGACATCTTCAAGAAATTCCAATCGTGTCGGTTTCCATGAACTTTTTTCCTGAGCAAAGTGAGCAGCAAACAATGGAACTGTAAAACAATTATTCAGTAATTGTCTAACTTTGACATCGTCAGAAGTATATTTTAATGCAAGATTTTTCATTTCTACATTAAGAGATTCTGCACGATAAATATCCCCACCAGGCCGTACAAACTGATCATAATAATCAAATTCTGAACTTTGAAACAACCAAACAGATACAGGATCACTTTTACTGATATTCCTGATAAAATCAAATATATTACCATTATAAAACTTAACCGTTCTGTCTCGTGGAAATATTGTTACTGCCAAAGTCCATGCATGCGCATTATGATCAATGATTATTATAGGGTTTCCATTTTTTATATATTTTGGTTTGTACAAAATTTCTCCGGTTAGTGTTTGTACTGCTATTGAAAATCTTAATTTTTTTTCTAGCTCAGCAACATCTTTAATAGATGCTCCAGTATCTTTAACTGCTTCTGTCCATGTATTTATTTTTTACGTCATAAATCCGTTAAACCATTACCACGTATTGCGTTTGTGAAATGTTCTGTAACTCGTTCAGCTACACAGTTTATTCTTGATTCTGACAGTCTCATCGGCTTGAGATCCGTAACGTTAGGTTTATTATTCAGCGGATATATTGCATAGACAACCGCAGTCACAGGATATGCCAGTTCATAATACGGTTTGTCAATACCAGTAAGTACTCCGGGTTTGGATTTATTATTTAAGAGAACAATATTATTTCCCGACTGTATGCGGACTGGATCACGCTTGTCACTGATAATCCAAGCATCGTCGTCTGTCCTTACAATAAATTTTATTAAAATAAAATATTTTTGAACATCAACGTGGTTAATAATCATTCTTCCTCGTTTGTCATTCATTATAGTATCGACAATATTTCCGATCCTAAATGTTGACCACACATGAACCGCACCATCGTCACGAAATTCCTTCTTGG
>JAECUM010059938.1:0-15652 GCA_016617855.1 Megalonaias nervosa
ACTATACTTTCTCTCTCTCTCTCTCTCTCTCTCTCTCTCTCTCTCTCTCTCTCTCTCTCATATTTAGCTAAAGATTCTACGAAGAAGCATATGATCACGTTTTGCGACTATTGTATGGTGTTTAATTAAACAATATGACTACTTTTAGATGCATACATCAATATTAATCTCAAGTTAACCAAATGGAAATTTGAGGGATCGTTGCTCATTTTGGTTTAATTTAAATGTCTCCAATAACAAAACATGTTCAGATATTTCATGCTACCCTAGGTATTGTACTGTTTGATGTTGGTTAATATAATGTAATAGTAGAATGTACTACATATTAATACAAGTTATATAATGTTAAAATATATGCAAACATGTTCCCTTAAAGTACTCTAAACTAGTTACACATAAAAATCTAGTATTTCTTTTTGTAGATATTTTTGATTGCTGACTCACAAGTTCTGAAAATGACGCTACATGGAAGTCGAACCAATGTAGCTATGATAAAGGATGAAATCTTAAGGTAAACTGATTTGAAACGGTATTTAGATGCTGATACATTGATGTCTTTAATCTTACTTACTTAATTTTGATGAAGGAAAATATACTTATGTTGAGACTGTTTTATGATAAAGCTAGATACATACTCAAGCGCGATCTATTTATCAAGTTTGCATATCTATTTATTTAACTTTGATATATTCAATTATAACTTAAATAAGAATATGGAAACAGTTAAAGCAGTGCAATATTATTTAAAAATATGTTTAAGCTGAAATAGAGATTCATAGCCACTTTATATAATGTCTATACGAGAGATGGACATTTTGCGAGAATTTAGTTTCTTGGTTGTCAATATATCTCAATGTCTGCGTATAAAATTGCAAACGTAGGCATAAAGGTCAAACTACAAGCAATAACAAGTGAAAATATTGCTAGATTATATGTTTTAAAGAAATATATTCAATTACGTATATAATAATTAAAATATGTTTAGTAAATTCTAGTTTAACATTGCCATATATATATATATATATATATATATATATATATATATATATATATATATATATATATATATATATATATATATATGTATATATATATATATATATATATGCCTTTTAATGGAATAACACAAACATCGTTAGGTTTCCATAAAATGGAATACCCATGTCACTTTCAGATACAAGCATTTTAAAAAAGAATAAAATTTGACAGATTTATGGCGCTTACTTGATTTTCCTTTCATTATTATTAACTAGGGCTTCTATAAGTGCATCAAGATGGTCTGTGTCATGTGTATACATTTCTAGTTGATCTGTTTTCGTTTCGAATAACGTGACTACAATGACTAACTTCTGTATGCATTTTACAGCGACTGCAGCAATGTTACGGGCTTACTTTTTGTGTACGATAGCATTGCGGATCACAAAGGTGACGATGGGACCGTGGACACATTTAAGTAAAAATATGCTGAATTTTCCGTTTGTTAATACTATATATTTTATTTGGACATAAACCATTTAGTAAACTGTTGAAAGCTGAATTCGAATTTATTCCTAATTGTTTTGAATCAATAAGAACCTAGAGAATTTAGCCAGCTTTATGTTTTTAATCGTCTTCTCAACATTTGTATTTAAGATTCCGTAATCAACCAGTCTACATTAGCCGTACAAAAAATGATACATTCCTTAGAATTAAATATGCCGCTATCAAAAAGGTGAATTATTACACAATTTAAACGATTCTCTGATACTATCAGAATCTTTAAATTTGATGTAATTTACAAAACAGTTAGTACTGCCTCCCTCGCGAGTATTATTTGTTGATAAATTAAACTTATTTATCCAATGTCGAATTGCTGTTAATTATCTGCCTCTTAAAACGACGTTAAATTTTTCGGGTTATATTTCTACAGTTACAGTTTCTGGTATTACTTTAGTAGACTCCGTCTCAAACATATACTCAGTAGTTCATGGTTTTATTTCAATTAATTCAGCGATATGATCAAATGGAATTATTCGTATCTATTCCATATTTTGCTGTTCAATCTATATACAGCCCAAATTTTATATCTATTCATACGTCTGGTTGAATGGTTAAATTTGATTGTTTTATATATTATTCACATATCCATTCAATAAAATATTATCATAAAGAAACACTTGTTTATTGTGTTAAATTTGTATGCCTCACACCACGTATTTAGAGTGTATGACAAGAGTCGTGTACTTGTTTCAGTTTCAATCATCACTTTGTTTACAATAGCTAAATCGTAATTCATGACAGAATAATTTGAATATATTCACTAAAATGTGAAGCTACTGTCTGTACATAGCTAAACAATATATTTCACTTTCAGTTAAAAAACAATATCGTACATATTAAAATGGTGAGCGCAGCTGAATGTGCAGATATGACTGCATGGCTGCAACAGAACATATAATACGACTGACGTTCTTTTGTATTACCTAGTTCTGTCTCGCAGACGTAGTCGAACAAAATCTTTTTTTATGGATAATAAGATTTCATTTTCTAAAAATGAATTAATGAAATATTGCCAAAAAATACCGAGTTATCAATTCAGCATTGTTCCTTAGCTTACATATGTTACATTTCAGAACCGATCTGTTTTTCCACATCCAAGATCACAGGAACAATGAAGTATTGTCAGCCGAGAAAGCTAAGAGGTATATTACATATTCAGAAAGACAATCCAGTTGAATTATATTAAAGTGGCAGTTAAGAAAAGAGTTAGGATTTAATAAGGTACATGAAATCGACACAGAAATCTGTATTGTGTAGTATTCTCATAACCAATGGGTATATTTTGTATACCAATCCCTTACCCTGGTTTGTATCGCTTAAAATATATCAAGCAAATAATTCATCTGGGACGTATGCGTCAAAACTCGTTTTCTAAATGTATTTTTGTGAGATGTTACCTAACAAAGTATTGAAGCGAAAATAAACGATAATTTCCATTTTCTTAGATTGCTCGATGAATATGCTGATAGATTGTACTATGCCAGAATCAAGCACAACATCGTTAGCATCGAAGTAAGTACACATACATATTTCTGACAGTATTTATTTTAAAACCTCTATACGATGAAATGTAAACATATAAGAGTCTGTTAACTGCTGAATTTGTGCGTGACAGTTTCTAACGATCATCTATTTCACTCATCCTCCAAATGCTACTACTGCTGACATATGTTCCATGTGAGTCCATTCACATATGATCACATTTAATAATAATAATAATAATAATAATAATAATAATAATAATAATAATAATAATAATAATACAACTGCTAATTATTACCATGGATAATTGAGTATGATACAGCTAAATCCAAATCAAAATAATATTCTTTGTTTTCTTATTAACAGTCAAGCCAGACGTCTGAAAATACAGAGAATGAATCAACGAAAACAATATATGTCATGGCTGCAGTGATTGCTCTTTTAACTTTGGTGGTCGTCATCGTGGGATATATGTTCTTTTCTAGTTCTGGCAGGTCATTTCTGGAATAAATTTCATATCAATTCTGTAAACTTACATTAACAGAAATATAAAAGCGACCTTCATATCTTCAGTTATACTTTAAAAAAGTATTTCTAACTTATTTACTTTTTCTCTTAATTACTTTCAACAAATAGCAATTTGGAACAGAATTTACACAATATATTGAATTTAAAAAGTTGTCAAGAAAGATGGATTCCGTTTTTAAATAGACTTTTTTGCAGCTATTCTTTTTTGTTGGATTCTTTCATTTGCAATTCAGTTTGAAGAGATTTAGTTCGATATGGTGATCATATAAATGCTTATGGAAGCAACTATATCATGCACATGTTTCTAGAAGAGGTATGAAAAATAATTATTCTTCGTCGATAGGTTATGTGCAGACTTTTTTATCTGATGGAAACTGCATGAAAATATTTGTCTGTTCAAACCATTACTAACCCTTTCAGAATTTATAGCTTCGGTAGCGTTGTTTTGGTTTCTACAACTCTAGATTGCTATTATTGAACATGTAATATATATCTAGTTAAAAATATTACTAACAATAATTGTCAAGGATAAAATGTTCGAAATATTAATAAGAAAGAATTGATATTAAAGGAGCGCAATTGAATAAACTATATCTAAGAAACCTACCGTCTGACAGTAAATCTTAAACAAAATGCACTTTACGAATATTAACAATTTAATAAGTCAGTGAAATTCAACATTGTAACAATATTATGCCCATCAGTATTTCAGTCATTAACCTAAACTAAGGATATAACGAATTGAACTATTTCGTTCTTTCCACATCCTTTTTCAACATGTCAGCCCTACTGTCTCGTACCATGCACATAACAGAAATATTTATATCCCATGATTCCAAATACATTAATATACTTTGCTGAGTTTCTCATAAGGATACTACATCAATCTTATATGTTGACAAAATATTTTATTTCTTAGATATAAGAGAAAACTGAGGGCTGCAATGCCACCAGGTATGTCACAAAGAAACATATTCATCTCTTAACAACTTACTTTATAACCTATCATGATCAATAACTTTCTTGATGCAGCGTGATTACATGGCAGAAACAAACTTTCGTCAGCGATGACGTTCCAAGCTTACCTCGCTCCAAATGCAAATCTATGTACAGTTTCTTATGAAAACATTAAATTCTGAATCTAATTAAATACATTTTTGCAAACTGAATTCTTGTGGCTTACATTAACACATTTGCTACATCGCTAATATAGATCTAGTAAGATCATTTTGTAAATAGTAAAATGTAACATTACACAAATTATGACCCAGATATTTGATCATTTATATTAAAATTCTTCTTTGAAACAGAGAAGGAGGTGAACATCAAACACAAAGATGACTTTGTCGTTCCAGGAAGTAATATGTATGCACACAAGTACGTAGATATACATTTAATTGGGGCTTTTCATCTTTGCTGGTTTTAAGCTCTTTCATGTAACGTGAAACGTTTACCATCAAAATATTTGGTTATGTTTCACCCACACCTTATCACGCAACAATCCACCCCGATATCAAATATCATATCTAGGAGTACATACAACACCCAACATTTCGTATTATACTTTTCTAGAAATAAAGGAAAACCAATGCTCTACAAAGGGAAGGAAACAAAATATTTATATTATTAATTTGGAAAACTCTAATAAGAATAGTAATAATTTTCCATACTGAAATATCTAAGAAAACAATATATGGACTAGGCATGTACTGTCTTTAAAATTGCTCCACAGTGGTCCCAGAGATGCTTCTCTCCATTTATGGAAGTTTAACAATTTTGTATCTGCAGATATTATGCTGCTGTGTCATTCTCCAGTCCGTGTGTTACCAGTATACATTTACCAAATTTTGTGAATAGTTCGTACTTGGGCACATAAGGATTTTGTCAATTTAGTGATCAGTAGGTCAAATATCAAAGTTACTCTCACTGAAAGAAGTAAATTGTTTCTGCAAAATAGCAATTATCCATAACATATGTAAATTAAACTTAGCAGAATGGTTTCCGAACAACAACATTAGTGTTAGATCACATACCTAGACCAAACCCTGTGGATAGCTTGCATTTGAAGTAAGAAAGAAATGTATCAATTTTGAACTAGTAAAGGCCAGAAGTTAAGGTAAACGTGTCTCAAATAAAATTTCTTTTTCGCGCAACAACATTAGATTAGCTAACATCACATATATGAACTACACTTTCTGAATATATTGCAATTGCTGTAAGGACGAATCCTGTAGATCTGGGGGTCATAAGGCCTAGGGTAATTCCATTGTGGCAGAAGAATAAACATTAATTGTTTTAAGACCAGAAATTCAGTTCTGGACCATGTCCATTCACTTAAGTTTGTAAATGACTTACACCTTGAGTTAGACATAAGTTTTTTGATTTTGGTGTCAAAGGTCAAGGTTCCATTGATTGAGGAAAGAAAAACGTTTTCTGTACAATAACCCTGGTTCCGCTTCTGAGTTTTGCAGTTTTGCAGTGGTTTGAAAATTTTTGAATAAAAGGTATCCCTCAAATTATCATCAGTGGTAATCCTTGTTGCATGAAAGAGAAAAGCCCAAGTCTAATGGAGGTTTTATGATCATACATTTGTTCAATTTATTTGATGTCTGAATTATGGAGATAATTTGAGTTTGAGAGTCGATAGATAGGCTTTACTTCTGATGTGCATATCACAAAATATTGCTAGCTCAGCGTGACTATTTTCATTTCCTGAACTTCAAAGGTAAATTTAAAAAGAAAATGAGCCATTAACCTTATTTCATTTTTAATGTTTTAAGATTGCAAATTAGCAGTTTCAGAATATAGTAATGATTATTCTCTGAAAATTCATTCCCTTATTTCAATGACATGCACATTAGTGTACTTCGTGCTATTTCAAGCACACTTCCCACGCACACATAAAGTCATTTTCAGCAGTTGACTGCTTCAAACGGTCCAAACTGTTCCTAATAGTGATTTAAATTATTGTCAGTCCAAATAGGTGCAATGCATGTCCGATAACCTGTCTCTCTATTGTTGGAGTGTTAGAAAAAACAACTTTGCCCTGTGCCTTCCACACTTTCATCCGTGCTCCAAAATACCCAGTTTGGCACCAAGAATTCTACATTATCTACATGAACTAAACTTTGTGGATGGCTTGTAATTAAGGTGCGAATTATAACGCTCTGGATCTTGGATCAAACGGTGAAGGTCAAGATCTTAAAAAAAATTTAGTTGTGTACAGTAACGTTCGTTTTAGAGAAAGCTCTTTGACCAAACTTCGTGGATGGCTTAAACGTAGAGAAACGAAGAAACCTATAGTCTATTGTGATTAAAGGACATAGGTCACTGTCACAGTAAGTCTAATTAGACTTACCGTGTGTGTTTGTGATTTAGATTTTTAACGTCGCTTTAACAAGTTTAGTCATATCGCTACGATGTCTTCATTGTGGCAGTTCATAGTGATGTTTAGCCCTGGGGCATCATGCCGCAGACATGCAGCATCATGTCCCACCCAGTAAAATTATCGTGACATCAGGCCAACCAGTCCTAACACTTACCTCTTAATTCTGAGCAACAAGCGAAGCTTCTGCGAGTACCATATTTATAATTATTTGGTATTACTCGGCCGGGTTTTGAACCCGTGACCTCCCGCAATCGAGGCGGTCGCTCAAATCACTTACGCCACAGAAGCGGTCAAAAACAAATCTTTTCTATACAGTAATTTTAGTTAAAGACCGCATGCCCAGACAAAGTATCCGGGTTATTTCGACCTGCTGGTCAATTATCTCAAGAGTACCCATTTAAAAAGAACGCGCAGACAATGACGGTGTTAGGGTCACTCTAGTCACAGTCAGGTTAGAAATTATAAATCAATCACTGAATTAATTAAGTTCTGTGCACTTTTTATCACATTAAAGGTTTCCATTATTGAAATCGATTAGAGGGGTACAAGCAAACGGGGAGGTATAGTCAGACTATAGTACATACTTCAACATTGCGGTATTCTTGTTGTCACCAAAAGCTTAATGTTAAAATATTCTGATGTACACGTTCATACTTTATGTGCAATATTTAGCGAGATAAAAATTTATTTTCTCTGGTAACATTTTCTCAAACTGAATTCCCAATGTTGTCAAGTTACATGTTACTGTCGAGTTTGATTGTCTAAACTTTTCGACTGCATTATCTCTGTTGGCTAAGGCTCTGTTTGCAGCTCATTCTAGAAAGAGCCAAGCAGCTACCAGTGTAGAAGTTTAATGACTGCGCCGTTAATTTATGGTAAAAAGACTAATTTAGTACAGTATATTAAAACGAATTGTGATACAAAGCCAAGAAGCTGATGATGTTGTCCTTGCTGAACTTAAAATAGACGAAAGGACACTGTGTAAGACCATGAATTTTTAAGAAGAACTTTACGGTTAATTTCTACTGCTTGCTCTAATTTTCTCACGATTATTACTATTGACCAAATTATCATAAATGCTTCTAATCGTTGAAACAAGGATTCAGATACATCATACAGTAAATTATATGGTTAAATGAGAGAGAATATTGTAAAAGTAAGTTGTCCCTTTTCATTGTGTACATGAATTTGAATTGCAAACGCATACCCACATTCACCGTCTGCCTTTTGGATTTATGATGGAGAAATAAGAGAAGAGGCGTTTTTTTTTTTGTTTTTTTTTTTCACGAGGTATTTATTGTACATACATGTTTCCAAAAATAGGGTTCTGATGTATGTATTTTCTGACTGTAGCACATGTAATATATAATTTGGAAAATGCGCCAAGTTGGCTGTTTTGCATTTACATATACAATATTTTCGTAATAAGTTATATAATAATTGTAATTGTTTTTCACTTTTTCTTTTTTGCTCAAAATTTATTTCTCACCAGAATGACCCTATTTATATTATTTGTAATTTCAGTTTCTTAAATTTCCATATTATCACTTTTCGTTGATGACCTAGCGCAAATTACCTGTCAGTGAGCAATAATCTCTAAGTTAGCGAGCTGATTGTTTCAGTTATACATAGTTCTGCAGTCACACACACACACACACACACACACACACACATACACACACACACACACACACACACACACACACACACACACACACACACACGCACAGTGACAGGTAATTATATATAAGCGATGAGATAGAAATGTATAATAAAAACGAACATGATGCTGTTAGATATAAGTGATTCACAAATCAGTTTAAGCAGAAATCTCTATATGTAATCTTCACAAAAAGAAAAATAACAAACCTTCTTTGATGTTTTACATATTTTTTTTATGTTTGCATTCTCAGTACAGAATATGTCGTAAATTACATTCATCTGGAGCAACACTTGTAAAAGGAAGAATATGGAAAAAATAGGATGATATGTACAATTAATATACAGATGATAGAGTAAACACAATGCAGGAACGTGAGGAAATAAAAGAACATTCAGAGTAGGTTAACAAGACCTGCCACATTTTAAAACTTAATGCATTTCCTTTTCCCACATATTTAATATGTAAATTTGTTTTGGATATACCTTTTTGAGGATAGACTTTTGAGACAAATGTTTGGACCGAGAATGGAATTTTTGTGAAAGATTTTTCTTGTGACTATAGATATCGATAATATCACAAATAATTATAAAAGCAGGGTAAAATATACGTCAGTGTTCTCTTTTATTAACAGGTGCTAAATAAATAATCCCATTAATAATAATAATAATAATAATAATAATAATAATAATAATAATCGCTACTTGGAATGCTCTTGATTGATAATTTAGTCCCTTAAATATCGGGTTACATATATGTAATTAAATTGCTTGTGTGTTAGTTTAAAAATTCTTTTTATTTTTGTTTCATTACATTTTATTGTAATGATTATTTTCAGGGGATTCGATATTCTCTTTCAGTAATTCTGTTTGTCTAAAACGTTAAAGGTGTTACATTAGCATTATTTTTAACTCACTCTGGTACACCATTTTGTAAACACTACGCGAAAACGATTGGCTATTGCCAAGATCATTTCAGTCCACGTGTTAGTCCGAATAAACAATGTTTTATTTTTAAATTTATTTCAGAGTGAGAATCTGATTTTTAGACAGGGCTGTTCTTGCTACGTGACAAATTTCATTTTTTCCATTGCGTTGTTCAAGTGTTAAGAGACCACGTGACCTATCACGTGAGAAGGGGATGATATTTTAGTTAGGTTTAATACCCTTTCTGAGAGCTTTTCAGTCAGTTGTATTTTAGACCTTGAGGGATCGAGAGGTTTAAATTGTTGAAGCCAGATTGTTTTTGAAGTTCATTTGTTTTTGGAATTTAATAATTTGTTCTCTAGAAAACCAAACAAGTGTACTTTTTTTGAAAAGGTCTGGGAGAAAGAAATTCAGTGGAAATTTGTTCTGGAGTTAAACGGAAACAAACTGTGATTCAATTGAGGAATTGTTGCCATTTGTACAACGACTACATCTGCCGTCATCGTCTTCCATATTGGAACGTCATCGAGATTCGAACCTGGATTTTATTAGAACTATTTAGAGATAGGACTTGTATTTTTCATTCTTAGGATAAAATTTTGGACTATATTCACAAACCGTATGTCCCATTTCCAATTTTTACATTGTTTTCTAGGGAAATAAATTATTTTGTTAAAATATACAAAGCTTGTTGACCTCACTCTCTTCTCTTGTTATTATTGTACCAGCCTACACGTAACAATCATCTTCATTTTTTACAGGGAAAATCCCCTGCTTAAGGCTCCACATGCACCGCCAGAGTATCAGGAAAACGATGCTACGAGGTAAGTATACATCAATGAGAATTTATCTATTGAAAGGGTGTAATGTTTTGATCAGGTATATCGAACGTATTGTTAAGTTTCACAACTTAGACTAATCCAACTTAACTGATTGTTAGAATGGGATTTAGTCTGTTCTATTAGCTACTCAAATTTTATGGATTCTTTCCAATTAATTTATAGCAATGATTCTGCATCAGCCAAGAAATGAAAAGACAAAACAACTTAATCAGCCAGTTTGAACATCTAGTTATATAAACGGGTAATCTGGGTATTTTATCTTTTTTCGACGTTAACTACAGAGGAATAACGGTTAAGATATAAAGGTAAGGTCTAAGGACTAGGTTGTTATAGGTTGCATTTTTGCAATCCACGAAATCATTACAGCAACTGGAACAAATATCAAACATAATCAGTCGCTCGAATTTGATAAGACTGGAGAAATTAATTTATCCGTCTTGGAAACACAGAAAATTTACACTGAACAAGATTTCACCTGTCCCAAAAATTTTATTAAAATATTTTCTTCTTTATTGGTTTTCATTTCGCATCTTTTGAAGATGTTTCTTTAAAATATATGGTGTTTTTGTTTTGTCCTGAAAAGCAAGGATGTGTGTAATTCGTGGTTTCATCATAAGACCTTGTTGAGAAAAACAATCAAGCTCTGAATTTCAAATGTCCATGTCGGCTGTTGCATGAACATAACATCGTTATTCAAGACTGTTACACTTATTATGTTACTAGTAAGAAAATGTAAGACCCATTTTGAAGACGACATACCATATCATAATGCGATAGTTTGCTTGTAATCTGATGCATTGTTTTTATACAGAAATAGGTAACCTAAACACGACTGCTGGGATCTACACTAACATTTGAGCGTCAATCATCATTTAATTTTTAAACAACCGTAGTCCACCTTCTTCATATCCAACACATTTTTTTTTATGAAAAACCCTAGACTACTGGAACTGAAATCGTTATGAAACAAACCTGCGCAAGCTACGCAGTCGGTTTTCAAAATGAATAAGAAAAATTGGAGCCCGTGGTCTGCAATATTTTATAAGGATATCTTAAGATAGTGGGTAGCAACTGTCTATGGAGAGCACAGGCCACTGGTCACCCAATTTTATGAAATAAAACCTTGCCATGTGGTTTTCCAACATTACCTGATAAAACCGTGGTTGGCATTATTTTATGGAAATAAACCTAGGGCTAGTGGTCGCCACAAAATTGATAATAAAAATTGGGCAATACATAGTCACAAATTATTTGGCAAAACCTGAGCCACTGGTGAAATTATTATGAAAATAGTCTCGTGTTAGTTATAAACGAGAATTTGCTATATTTTAGCAGAGTCTAGCCATTGTTCTTTGAAAGATGCCTTTAAACGTTTCCTACCTCGATAATCTGTTTTAATTAATCCCTAGAAACTTGAATGTTTGATCATAATCCGTTAAAGTGCCATCTTGTCGGGGAGTTCCGTGTTGAATGAACAAACATAAATTGTAGTCTACAGTCTGGACAGTCTATTAACTATGCGTCCTCCAGCAGAAACATTTATGCATGGAGTAGTTAACTGGAAAATAAATTTAGTATGTGTCTTGAATATGTTGCCTTGTATCCACCAAGATAAACAATTAGTACCACCAACACCACTGTCCCGGGCATAATAGAACATCTTGTATCTTATCTACAGTAAAGCTGCCCTTTGTGTAAAGTCCTCTGAAATGCTATGTAATATCAAGATCCAAAAAGTAAACCTTGCCATTTTATAGCTGTTTATAATCTTGTACAGTTTTATCATTGGCTGCTAAAGCTTTGTATCTGCTAACTCTACTTTATATTATATGGGACTATTACTAGGTTTTCTGGGTTGAGGTTATGGATTTGTATTCATTTGGTTACATGCAACATACTATTACAAAAAACGCTATTAAATAGCAGAGGCTCCTTATTCTCACCCATGTGACAGAGACATCTAGCTGTTTTGCTAACCTTATTTTTCTTATCTCAGTCTGGTTGTCTGAGGCATGTCGTCTCAATCATGGTGTCCACGCGCAGGAACTACTTTTAGAAAGAAGAAACCCCAGATGTTTTCTGCTGTACCTGACAGAATTGTTATAAAATGAAGCAACAACAACATATATGTAACAACGAAATTCACTCAAAAGCAACTTAAGGTCTCTCCAACGTTGATAACACACAATACATAACATTTTGTGAGAGACAGATACACTCACACGCACACGAAGTTGAATTATTTGGTATTTATGCTATAAACTACACACAACATGGCGAATTTTATCCTATACGTAACTTAGTAAATTTTCAGGTTATCGTCATTAAATGTAGCTAAAATTATTTTAGTTTTAAATACTTCGTTTGAAACGAATTAGGTACTTTTAGCTAGATTTAATGACGCTGACCTGAAAATTTACCGAGCTACAGATAAATAAATTCTTGATGCTGTGTGGAACGAACTGTAAAACACTGTTCCAGACACACAGGCAATACACATCACTCATTACAAAAATCCTTACTCTCTCATCCTTACTCTCTCAAAAGCATCGGCAAAGCAAGCAAAACCAGAAATGTCTTATGTCTGACCTGCGTTCTTCAAACTTTGTCAACACCCCCAACTAGCCCTAGCTGAATCAAACATTTTAAACAAATGACAATTCCTGCATTTACGACTCAGAATGGTTCATTCATCAGTCCATGCACTATTCCACAAGATTTCCCTGTAGTGTATCATTGTACCAGTAATAGTAACACTTGCCATATTTCCAGGAGAGAAATCATACATTTTCAAGAATGTCATAAAATCGAAATCTCTTCACAATCATTACACAGTTCGTTAGATTGAGATGTGTACTTAATCTCACCGTTGCCTACCTTAAATCTTTTACCAAATCAGAATTGATGAAAGTTAACGTTATGCGTATAAAATATATTTGTTACTTATTGTTATTTTCACATGACATCCATCGCTTAAATGTGATAATACAGTAATAAAATCAAATAATTTTATGTCACTATTTTCTCATGCGCAGAACTTGTTTACGTAGAGTCGACTGGGTACCCCATTGCACTCATTAACATAGTCGTATTAATGCGCGTTTACAAACATAAAAGCGCGTGGCTCGAGACTCTCATGATGCAATACTTGCAACACGTAACGATTATAACTTGTTTTTCTAGATTATTTGTTTATTTGTTTAAGAACAACATATATAACTAGATTCTACTTAGATAATTATTCAGATTTTTATAAATAGTGCAAATCCTGATGAGAGTGAGAGTGAGAGGCAATAATATTACGAGATTAATACTGCGTTTTAAATCTATGCCAGTAGCGAGGTTACATTTTTGCCAGCCACTCGACACAACCTCGAGTGGAAGCAAATAATGTAACTCCTTGACTGAATTTCCTTATCTCGCTGCAGCAAACCCCAACATAGATTCTTTTAATCTTTACACCATGTCTTTGCAATTTAAATTGTGAAAAATATCTTCTAATGTTTGGCTGCTGACGCATCTGCCGCACAGTCTTTAACTCATAACATTATTTCTAGTAACTCTGCATTGGTCTTTTGTTCTTAAATTAACATTAAATTATCGCAAACTGGTTTTGTTATTGGAACTAATGTACAGCTTTCTGGACCAGTAGTACAGTGGACTATACTAATAAATATAACCAACTTGTTATTATTCCCATTTTCTAGCAGAAACCAATGCCGGCTTTCTGCCGGCTCCAGAATTTTGTTGTTTTGATTTCTTTGCTAGAAAAATAAAATTTCAACAACCGCCATACAAAAGAAGAACTTTTATTTCAATGAAGGTTTTAGATTTAAAAAAATGTCCAGAATCGGGAGTGAAAAGTTAAGCAGTATCTCCCACAAAAAGTGGAGATGGTCTAGCTCCCTATATGGACCTATTTTTTCCATAAATATTTGACTACCTGTAGTTAGCTCATGGTTCTCTTCAAAAAATATTTACGTCCACTTGCCTGCGTTTTTGTGTAATAAACTTTGGACGGCAAATGGGCTTTGTTTTAAATTTTGACGACCATCAATCCAAGTTTCTTAATAAAGTTAGGCGGTTATTAACCCATTTTGAAACTAAAAATTATAATTACCACCACCACAGTCATTTTCTCAAACAAATTTACAGCCTATTTGTCAAAGCTATTTTAATAAATATTTTGAAGCCTTTGGTGTTTTTTTCATAACATTTTAAGTACAAAAGGCTAAGAGTTGTCCATAAAGGAGTTGGAGGATATGAATGGTTTGGCCTAGGGTTTATCAAGATACAAAAAATGGCAGATGGATCACATATTAGTATATAGCTCAGTACCCGCATTTAGATTACTACTGGGAGCCGCGGTAGCTAGGTGGTTAGCGTGCCTGACTCACGACCGAAAGAGTGCGGGTTCGAATCCTACCGCCAAACCAGCCGTGATCGTCTACTGTGGTGAATCCTTGGACAATGCACTTTACTCCAATTGCCTTGGCACAAAATAACGTACTTATATTGCTGTGCCGTAAGGCAGTTACCCAAACAAAATCGATAACTACTACCGATTTGATTCAAAACGTTCATGTTTTTCTAATAATTTCTTCTTTGAAGAATTTTTTCTTAACCCATTAATTTTAAAAGCATCTGGTAGACAATAATAAACGTTCGTAATACAATTTGCTTCACTTCTTGTAGTAGTTCTTTAAAAGGACTGTTTTACATTAGCGAATGACAATATCCACTATGGTTATAAGATTCCTCTTATAATTTCCAGCCAGAATTCACTAGATAAAAATGATGTTGATGATGCTAAAATATCTCAAAGAGACGAATTGGAGGAAAGAGAAGTAACCCTGGACATGTATGGTGAGGATTATTACACCCAGGTACTTACCGAGGACCCCCTTGAAGCTGCTTTACGGGAGCACGATGATCAAAAACAGGCATCTATGCAAATGCTGAGCGCCTTAGGAGTTGTCTATAGCAGAAATGAAGATGACGAAGAAACGGACAATGGATTTGTTAATAATGGGTTCCATCATAATTTCCAGCTAGAAACCTCTGAGATCTAAAATTCGAACAGGGTCATATGCTACAACCTTGAACAGAGGATCTCTTATGATTGAAAGTGAACGTTTTCTTTAGATCTTTTTGATGAACCATAGCCATATATGTCTGATTATTACTGGCAATTGTATATGTACGATTAAACTTCCGTAAACTGTCATCTCTTTAACTTGGAATCCCCTGTAATCTGGTCATATATATATATATATATATATATATA
>JAECUM010059939.1:0-35506 GCA_016617855.1 Megalonaias nervosa
CCCATTATAAAAAAAAAACCATTGTCAAATATTTGCAAACATATATTTCACAATAAGCCCACTACCTGATTCATTTTACTGGTTTGTTATCCACTGCCCCAGGTCTACTCCTGCTACTCCTGTGAGAAATGCACTCCGCTACAATAGGATGACTCTATCCTAAACAAGTGATATTTTGCATATTTTTAAAAAAAATGAGGTTTCTAGTAATGACTGTTTTGCATATTTTTTAACCCTACTTTTATAGAAATGACCATTAGAGCAGTCTAATTAAAATCAAGCTCTACTTATCAATCAGCAGATTTGACAAGCACTAATACAGGCCATGTTCTGTTGACCTTTACTTTACACACTCAAATTACCATACAAGTCGAGTCATGATGCAAACAACAAAAATCCTGATCTCCTGTTGCACAATGCACCTGCAGATCAGGGTCTATCTTGTTTGTTCTAATGATTACTCCTAACAAACTGCACAGACCCAAATCTGCTGGCACATTATGTACATCAGATCTGGGTCTGTGCAGTTTGCAGTTAAACTCATCTTATATGTGAATATATACAGTACAGCATATAATGCAGAATTCAGAGATACCATTTAAATCATTTTCCCTGTGTCAAGTACCATTATTTGTACTTACTGTGGTAAAAATCCAATCTTACCTAATCTTACCTACTTAACACAAAGTTCCAATCTCATCTTTTCATCTTATTTATATAGGTTAATTATCACCAGGGCAGGCAGTTGTTATTGAAATTCACTGCTGATTCAACATTTGTTAATTATAACTGGTAACTTAGGTACATTTTCAGTGTCACAGTCTAACAATTAAACAAGAATTAACAAATTCACACCAAGGAAGTTGAGTATGGAATACAAATTGAGAACAAAGAAGAGCACAAAAAAGTGGTCCAATCATACTTACTTTCAAATGGAAACCATGTAGATGTGGAGACAAAAAGACATCACTTGAAGTACTGTGTGGCTTTATGGACATAGACATACACACACATTTTATTTAAAATTAAAAAAATTATTTCAAGTTGGAATTGGATTACATAATAAGAAAAATTAGCTCACTGGAGCTATTTTACCAACTGTAAACAATAATGTAACAATCTACTTAAAAAATCAGACATGCTTAAAATCATACATGTTTTCTTCTAGTTATATAATTATATTTTTATGCTAAATCTACATACCCCTCCCCCACTTATAATTTATATTTTTAGAATCAATGAAATGAAATAATTTCATGATAATAGATTCTACTCTCCAAAATTACATGATGACCAACACACACTCAAGGTACTCCCTGCCTCCCCCCCCCCAGCCCAATGCCCAATTAAAAAATTCACTGCTGAGAAACAACAATATAAGACCTTTAGAACAAAAATGTGTGTAGCTTGGACCATAATTCAACAGAAAAAAGATACTAACAACAGCAAAGAGTTTTTATAATTATCTTCAAACAACTGTTTCAGGGTCTGATCAAATAAACCTATACTGTAGGATGCCTTTAAATGCCCATTAATTCAGTTTTATGTATCTTCAAGGTAGTACATCTTCATGCTGCCAATTAATAACTTTTAACAAAGATAATTAAATGGTACAGTATACACCTGCCCTGTGTTTAACTGTCCCATATATAATTACTGAACAATGCTAAATGTAATGAGCCATTACTTTTCTTATCTAGCTTACCATTATCATGACCTCTGACCTTTTCATTGCAGAATCCAAATGTTTCTCTATTACCTTAAATGTAAGCCATCCACAAAGTTTGATGAAGGAATTTACTCTAGAATAAAAGTTATTATTATATGGCTTTCAAAATGACAGTGTGCAAATTGGTCTACACCAGGTGGAAATTTGGGTGAAATAACCACACACTTTTTGTAATCTTCCGAAATGATGGAGCTAATGGGCTCCACACACCCTTTAACACCATCCGTTCCATCTTAGTACATCCCAAAGACTGCACTCCTTTGAAGAAGTGCTCGGTCATCTATAAACTCTAGTGTGATAATTTTGAAAAAGCTACACTGGGGAGCACACTGGAAGCCTTGAAACAGGAGTCAGAGAACCTTCGTATACCAACAGAGAATCCCTGACAGTGGTTGGTGAACACTGCAAAGAATTGGAGCATACTGTTTCTAGGGATAAAATCAGAATACTCAGTAGAGGGAATAGTACCCAAAGGAGAAAGATAAGGGAGGCTATTGAAATCATGGAGTCAGAACCAGAGTTGAACCGTGATTCTGGATTGGAACTTCCACTGTTGTACAGAAGGGTTCTGTCACATGATCAACATTTAGTTGATCATGTAACTCCAGTCCAGACATCATTCCTTGATGAAGGCCTAGTGATATGGTTGAAAGGTAAGGAGTCATGATTTAGTTTGCTACAAAAAGGTATATATTCCTGTTCATTAACAATAAATGGCTGTAGCAGGTAATAATATTAATCTAGAATCACACTTAAGTCTGTCATTTCACCTGTACAAGCCCAAAAAGTTAAGTTCAATTCACCCTTGATTTGATTTCATGTCATTCCCCCCACCATTTATTTTGTCAATGCAATGCATTAATAATCAAAGCAAAATATCCAATTTTGTCAGTTTTCCCTTCAAAGAAGGAGGTGGAAAAATAATATAAAGAACCTTTATGTTGTATGATCAACCCTGGCTGTATGCTGTATCATCAACCCTGACTGTATGGTGTATCATCAACCCTGACTGTATGGTGCCGAATAAGATTAGATGAAAAAAAGAAGGCTTAGAAAACAAAGGCAGAAAAATGTACAATTCATAAAATACAAATGTTATTCTTCCATAAAATCTTTCACCAAGGGAATATCATCATGGAATGTGTCCCATGGCAAATAGGCTGCCTCCATTATTTACCTCTTACTAGATGGAGGGGGCCAAATTAGGGGAAGAAAAACATAACAAGAAACAGTTATAGAGTTATCAGCTTTACATTTGAACCACACAGTTTACCATTTCATATAACTCACTCATTGACTTCTTGGCTCCTGATGACAGCATTATAAACTGTCCTGAATATACCATTTTTCACAAAAGATTTCATTTCATGGATATTTGTTATCCATGAATTGTTTTTAGTATTAAAGTTCCATAAATATTTCTGATTTTTCAGTATATACAATATTTTTGTTTTAATATATTCTTTGTTCAGCTTGTAATCCAATGTGGGTGTGTGAGAAAGCTTGCCGGTAACTTCGTGTGGGTCGGTGGTTCTTTCTGGGGTTTTCCCAGGTTCTTCCTCCACATTTATACTAGCTGCCATGTGTAGCCTCTCTTGTGCTGAAAAATGGCATTAAACCCTATAACAACAACAACAACAACTTGTAATCAATGCATGAGCTCGTTACAATAATTGGATACTCAATAAGGCAATTTCCACGATATTCACATGCACAGACTTGAAATTAATATTTGTTAGAAACGTTGACATTAGAAAAATTTACGTGACCTGTGTCATTATCAACAGAGCCCACTCCGATTATTCCACTAAAAATGTAACAAGGGATCCAACAGAATCTTTTACATTCAGCTGCATCTAATTAGATAATGAAGCAACAGATAGTGGATGACTTGGCTATGTATGCCAAAAATTGAACTGAAACAATGTGCATTGATAACCTTGGCACATGTTCACAGCTACTTCTTTTACCCTATTTGCATACTGTCTCAATGCCTGTAATTCAGCGTTGATGCAGCCAATCAGAACTGCCAACTGCAGTGGTAATTCTGCCTAGGGATTATGGGAAGACTTAATTCAATTAAACGTAAATACCATCTGTAATCACATACAAGTTGCATCAAACTGCAAACTGCATAGACCCAGATCTGCCATCTCACAATACACATACAGATCTGGGTTTATGTAGTGTGTTAGGAGTAGTAATCAACAGAATAATAAACACAGACCCTCATCATAATGCACCAGCAGATCTGGGTCTATATTGTTGCTTTAACTCGTTAGCCATAACAAACTGCATCAAACTAGGTCTGCCATTGTGTTGCCATATATAATTAGGAAGGGCTTGGATTCAACTGTAAACACACGCTGATCTGTCATTGCTTAACGCATGGGCAGATCAGGGTCTGTGTTTTGTAATTTATTTAGCCCTAACAAATTGTAAAGACTCATATCTGCTGGTTCATGATGTGCTGGTATATTGGAGTCTCTGCTGCCTGCAGCTAATTCAAACATGTTTGCAGTGTATATGGTACATATGACTGACCGCTGCAGGACCAAAAATGTCAAAGATAACTATGAAATACATGTACCATCTATACTTGCTTATAAGTCAAGTCAAACTGCAAACAACAAAGATCCTGATCTGCTGTAGCATAATTTTGCATGTGCAGATTAAAGTCTATGTTGTTTATTCTACTGATTACTCCTGGTGCATTATGCAACAGCAGATCTGGATCTATGCAGTTTGCAGTTGGGCTTGTCTTATAAGCAAGTATATATGGTAGCTGGTTGCATCCATGCATGGTTGTAAAACAAAACAGCCATATCACAGGATGTTCCAAGAATTACGCAGTTGATCATAAAAAATAGAAATGCACAGTATTTTAGCATTAACATCCTTAGTTTGAAGAAGTCTGCTTAAAATTTATGCACCTGATTTATTTGTATTCATGATTAAAGGAAATGGCAGAACATGTTTAATGATTGCTTCCCATCATCTGTAGGCATTGAAAAGCAGACAGCTAGATATTTTATCAATCAAAAGATATTTGTATTTATGTCTGGGAATTTACTCTGGCTTGTAAAATTTTACTGAGCTTGCCAACTCCTTTCAGAAAACTTTTTTTGGAGATGAAAACACTGATATAATAAAAGATTCATTAACAGCTAGTATTTCAGAAAATCCTAAAGTGTTAAAGGTCAATGACTAAGCGACAGAAGAATTTCCTTTCTTAGATTTATTTAAATAATATAATGACATGAATTAAGCCAAATAGTGACTGATCTTCTACACTTCAATAATACAAATTTTAAACAAAACTCATAAATGTAGCTAATACTTATTTAAGAAGTTAACACAATGGTGTGTTTATAAGCATGGGCAAAAACAAGTTCATTATCTTGTCAATATACGTGTGCAAATCTCGCTTGTTTAATGTACTGGTATAAGCACAATAGGATAGATCTATGTCTGCAATGAGAACTAAACCATCTGGAATACAGTTTTTTATTCACCTAATGCTGTTGATCTTGAGGTCAGGCCATTTTATTGTCATGGCTATGAGAAATATTCTAAGAATCTCTTTATTCTCGTTAAGAGATCTGCCTCTTAAAGCCTAAACTTCTGAAGTCTACCCTCTCTTCTAATATGATAAAATACAAAATATGTGCAGTTAGGAATGTTTTAATAAAAATTTCACAAACATTTTATAAAAAATAATTACAGCAATTCTACATGAAGCCCAAACAGGATCACGTAAATTTTGCAAAGAAAAAAGAACAGATGGATGGGTGGGTTGGCTTATCAGATTATACTTTCCTGAATTAGAAATGTGCTCAGAGAACATGGATGCTCTTGCCCTGCTTCATGTTGGACTCCACTGAGTCAGTAGTTCCCAAGTAAAGGAGATAAGCACAAAATTAACCAATCAATAAACCATGAAATATAGATCACAGTGATCTAATTTCCTGTGAAGGATGTGGCACTCCACATGACACATCTAACTACCAACCTGTGTGATTACAAGTGTCTGAAAAAATGACCTGAACACAAACCCTAAACTGAGTGTAATACAAGATGACAAGATGGATAGGCAGAGCCACATCATCATCATTAATCCATAAGACAAAATTGTTTTGTAATAAAGTGGAAAACATCCCTGTAGATAAAGCATTATCTGTAAATTTGGTAGCTATCTCCAAGGTTGCTACCCCTCTTCAAGCTGTGGGTCAAGTACTGCTTCAGTTAGAGTGATTACTCTTCATGGCATCTACACCTCCTGCATGGCAATGGCATGATAAAACCTTAAAGCCAAATTAAAATAGGCAAGGCATGTGGTGAGATAAAAATGTCATCAATGTCACATCTGGGGGGTCCTTGTACAATGTAATCTCAAATGCAACCATTACTTATAAATTTCTCAGTCAACCTAATTTTTATCAAAGTTTGACCCAGACAGTCTACTGCATCCAAATTTAGTGTAAGTTTTACAACGACTTCTAAGACTACATCTACTGTGAATGAATATAAAACACTGCAATTCAACAATAACAACAACAACAACAACAACAACAACAACAAAACAGCTCATATTTGTATAATTCTGCCTAAATTTGTCTGCAGGTATTTTAAACATGTATAATACAGATGGACTGCCCAATATTCCTTTAAAGACTAGAATTTAGAAAATATCAAGTTAGGGAAATATATGCAAATTTAACATTTTAAAGACAACAGAGTTCCTACAACAAGAAGCCCAAGTGGACCTGATATTGCTCCCCTGGCTTACATAATAAATGTCCATTTCACTAAGCAGGATTATGTAATATTGTAAGAATGCAATTATATATAAACTATCTCCCACACTCATATTAATTTTATCTACAACCATTAATCTAAATATCAGGTCTCCCCAATTTCCTGGACACCATATTTTCAAAAGTTGCAGTAATTTTCAATAGTACATCAAATTTATGGGCACCAAATTTAATTCATAAAACTGACAAATTTTCTTTTAATTTATTTTTTATTTGAATATATATTAATGTAAACGTTTTACCCATACTCAAAAACAGGCGACTAACAAATGAAAGTCGAAACACTAAACTGCTTTCATTAGACTAATTACAGCCCAAGTTCTTCTTGTTATCCCATGTGTTTTTTCCTCAAATTACTGTCCAAGAGAACCAGAGATGGGCAGGTAACTAAACCTAAATATTTTTATTTCTTTAAGGGATCAGCATATCCTTTCCACATAGTTGCCTTGTGTAAACAATTTCAAGTCATGAACTTGTAACCAGGGAGAGCCAAAATAATGTTAAAAATACACAATACATTAATAATAAAATTATGCTTTCTTTCCTATATAGAGGCCAACAAAATTTCAGTGCTGAGGCCAATCAGTTCTATTTACCATCACATTCTTTGACTCAGTGGACACATCTAAAGCAGGATGTCATTCTTACCAAAGAAGATAACTAGGTTTGAAATGTGTTGACGATAGACTTTTGTGCATACTTATATCCAATGGCAATACATCTACACGAAGAGAAGAAAAACACAGCCTATGCTGTTGTAGTCAGTATTCATTATTTGTAAAAGAAAAGACAGCCTATGCTGTTGTAGTCAATATTCATTATTTGTGAATGAAAAGACAGCCTATGTTGCTGTAGTCATTATTTATGGACACCATCACTTGTGAGTTATTGAGGAAGAGGTGTATTTAAGAGCTCTGATCAAAATTTGATTAGAAATAAAGACGCTAGTGTGTTGACAAACTCTGCCAATCAGATGCAGGATCACGGCATTAGTATGCATGGGTTTTGCTCATTATTATATGAGATTTTGATAATATAAACCTATTTACCAAGTTTGATTAATACTACATCAAAAAACAGTCTCTGGGTAGTAAACGCTGGACCAATCAGATGCAAGATCACCTCATGAATATACACAGATCTTGCTCATAATAAAATGCATCCAACATCTTGACATTAGTCTATTTTTACTTAGTCTGATTATTACCATATATACTTATTTATAAGACTAGTCCAACTGCAAACTGCAGAGACCCAGATCTGCCATCACATAATGCACTGGCAGATCTGGGTCTGTTGCAGTTTGTAAAGAATAATCAGTAGAACAAACATATACAGACCCTGATCTGCAGGTGCACTATGCTACGGTAGATCAGGATCTATGTTGTTTGTAACTGGACTATAAGCAAGTATATACGGTATCTAGTAAGAAATACAGTTACTTGAATAGCAACAAACTTAGCCAATAAAATACAAGATCACCTTTTCAGCATGCATAGATCTCACTAATAATAAAACTTGTCAGATACCCTGATGTTATTAGCCTATTCACCCAGTTTAATAAAAAAAATCTGATGATATGGTTCCTAAAGTGTTGACAAGCTCAGCTAATATAATGCAGAATTACTTTCACTAATATGCATGATTCTTGCTCAAAACTATATTTATCTGAGACCATGACACATTTGGAAGAGCATCAGACTTGCAGATCATGGAGTGCTGTTGCAATACATGCTCAGACCAACCTAGGTTGGCTGTCCCAGTTGTGTCCTTGGGAAAGGCATTGTGTTCTCTGCATGATAGAGCCAATAATGTGTTTAAAAAATCTTGTTAAAACCTACAAAACAAATTCATCCAAGAAATTAAGATTTAAATCTATTTATCAAGTTTAATAAAAATTGAATTTGAAATACATTTTCTAGAGTGGTTTCAAGCTCAGCCAATCTGATGCAAGATCACCTCATTAATATGCATGTTTTTCACTAACTGTTGATTCCGTCAAAGATTTTAAGGATATAAACACATATTCTAAGTTTGAACATAACTGGATCAGAAATATGGTATCCAAATTTGTAACAAACTCTGCCAATCTGACACAATATCACTTCATTAATGCATGAATCTCTCTCATTATCAAACTCATTCAAGATCTTGATGACATATTTCCAAATTCAGAGTTTGCTCAAAATAGAATCAGAAATTTGGTTTCCAGGGTGATAGCATACATTTCTTTATGGATAGATGCTGTATGATATATAGCTATGTAATAAACACATCTGGCCTTACTGCCAGGTGTGCTAAAACAGTAAATATGATTTTAATTACTTTTTTAAATATATTATTCCTGGTCTAAAATGAAGAAATTTATTTGCTTGTTCAGCATTTCAATATTCAAGACAGACACCAACAGCAATGGAAATAAAATATGTTGGCATTCATTGAAAAGCAACTAAATGCAAATTGTATCAATATTCACTGAATTTTTCATGAAATAAACAAAACTTACAACTTGGCTCAAGACTTCAGACAGCTACACTCTGCAAAATGAACATGCTTCATTTCTGTGCTTTGAAAAGAAATCCATAAACATTGCCAGCCTGGATTTTTATTTTGGGAAATGGCTTGACATAGTTTGTAATGCAATGAAATCACTTTATTTGTGGAACACCAATTCTGATGGTTGCTACAAGCCATAAACTCCAAGACATAATAAACTTTAACCTCAATTCAAGGTGCAGTAAACAGTAATTTAAGCTCCTTCCCAATTCAAGGTTCAGTGAACAGTGATTTAATCACCTTCCCAATTCAAGGTCCGGTGAATAGAGATTTAACCCCTTCCCAATTCATGATCCAGTGAACAATGTTTTAACCACCTTCCAATTCAAAGTCCAGTGAACAGAGATTTAACCCTTTTCCAAGTTCAAGGTGCAGTGAATAGTAATTTAACCCCCTTCCCAATTCAAGGTCCAGTGAATAGTGATTTAACCTCCTTCCCAATTCAAGAATCTGTTAATAGCGAATGACCCCCCCCCCTTCCCAATTCAAGATTATGTGAACAGTGATTTAACTCCCTTCCCAATTCAAGATAAAGTAAATAGTGATTTAACCAACTTCTGAATTCAAGGTCCAGCGAACAGTGAATCTGCCCCCTTCCCAATCCAAGGTCTAATGAACATTTAAACCACCTTCCCAATTCAAGGTTCAGTGAACATTGATTTAAGCCCCTTCCTAATTCAAGATTCAGTTAACAGTGATTGACCCCCCCCTTCCCAATTCAAGGTCCAGTGAACAGCGATTTAACCCCCTTTCCCAATTCAAGGTCCAGTGAACAGTGATTGAACACCCCACTCACCAATTCAAGGTCTAGTGAAGAGTGATTTAACCACCTTCGCAATTCAAGGTTCAGTGAAATTTATTTAAACCCCCTTTCCAATTCAAAGTCTAATGATGTAACACCCTGCCTTCCAAATTCAAGGTCCAGTGAACAGTGAGTGATTCATCCAATCCACCAATTGAAGAACTAATCAAAATGTTATTTTTTAAATTTTTGGGCAAAAGCACAAAAAATTTATATAAATGTGAATAAGTGAGGATTTTGGGGTATGGTAGTGGTGGGGATGGTGGGGACCAAAGCATATTAATAGGGACTATTTCAGAGTGATAAAAATAATAAACGATTTCAAGCTTAAAACATATGTGTTTCTACTGCACTGTTTTTTTTAAATTGGGTAGGTAGTTTTTTTCTATATATATATATATATATATATGTATACATATATATACTAAGAACTTCAAATACTGGATCAAACCAGCTCAGTTAGATGCACAAATCAATTTCGGGAATTTTTTTGTTTACCCTAGGGGAAAAAGTGGTAGAGTCGGCACTGAAAACAGGAAATGCATTTTTTTGTTTGCTTTGTGAAGGCAAGACAGCTAAAATGTTAGTCTCAATTGCTGAAAAATACAGGGCTTATTGGTCTCAGTTCTGCCATATATACTCACTTATAAGACCAGTCCAACTGCAAACTGCACAGAACCACATCTGTCATCACATAGTGCGCCAGCAGATCTGGCTCTGTATAGTTTGTTAGGAGTAATCAGTAGAACAAACAACATAAACTCTAATCTGCAGGCATGTTATGATATGGCAGATCAGGATCTTTGTTGTTTGCAATTTGACTCTACTTACAAGTGAGTACATACAATACCTATTTATGGTATGATGGCCATTTTCACAACAGTTTACACAGTTTACAGTTGTAAGTTCTACCTACATGTACTTGTTATCTATGTGAACTTCTATTTATCTAACTCTAGATAATTGAACTGTGACTTTTGTGTCCCAAGTCAAGTTGCTCAAGGATGAAATAACAAGATAACTAAAACCAAAGGGTAATAGTACACATAGCAGTATTTTCACAAATCACAGGTGAAAATATGCCACAATATTTCTCCATCCCCCATGGCTGCCTGCAACAAGCTTTAGTAAGTATAAACCTGCTTGACCAATCATTACAAGTCCAAGTAAAATGTTCTCTGAAAATCGACCCAATGTGGCCTTTAATACTGACAGAACAAGTCAATCTTTAAGTATCTCTTCCAACAAAGTCACCTCTAAATTAATAAAAGAGAACTCTTGTTAAAGAGCTCGTTTCATTGTTGAAGATGTATTTATGTTCATGCATATTCATCAGAAATGTGGAAATCTTGCAACAGGCAGCCACAGGAAAAGGAGGAGTGTATTAGATCTTTGTCCATGGGTTGTGATCATGACACTGAAGATAATCTGGTTTTTATCATTCCTCTAGCACTTTCTTCTGGACTCGTGAGATCTTTGGCTAGATTCCTAGTTCTGACCAATGTAAATTGTTGGCTTCATACTCAACCATGGTTGATTGTTGAAGATGAAGCATATGAAGCCTCCTCCAGGACATGGGCTGGAAAGTGATTTCTAAATGCACCCAAACCAAACCAGATAAAACCAGCTTGCTGGCTGTATGCAGCCCATAAGTGCAGATTGCACAGGTCTATTGCAGATGTAATCTCAATAATTTTGTCATACTGATAAAATGAACTCGTCCACATGCCCTTTCCTTTTTTGTATTTGATAAGCAGAGTTCATGATCTTCAACATGTGTAATATTTGATAATTTTTTTAATTTAACTTCTTCAATTATTATTTCATGAACAATTAGTGGCAGAGTAATTTTTCACATAATTTTTCATGTAATGACCCTTTCTTTGGGATAGATATCTAAGAACAGCACAATGAAGTGCTACGTACAAATATCATTTTTTAAAAAGTTAATACTCCGTCTTAAAAGCAACCATCCATAAGAAAAAGAAAACTGCCAACTCAGCATTGCTAACCAAACTTGCCCAAAATAAATGTTAAAGCAATGCCAATCAAGTGTATTCCACCACATTTACAGTATTTTTCCTATGATAATTAGAAGGGGGAGGGGGCAGTCAACTTTTCAAAAAGTAGTGGGTGGGCTTGTAAATAGACCAATATCATTTAGTATGCAGTTGTCAACATTTTAAAAGGGGATGGACATCTTATTATCATATATAACAAAAGAAGTGTAAGCAGCAAGTTGTAACATTATATGCTTGCTCTGTTAATAGTACCCTATGTAGCCACTTAACACACAAACTTCAATGTGCAAAAACCATTATTTTCTAATTAGACTACCATGTCCATGACCTCTGACCTTTTCACCCCAAAATCTACTGGCTTCTTAATTACCCTAAAAGCAAGTCATCCAAAAAGTGTGATCAATGTACTTAAAAACTGTAGAGGAATTGCAACTTGAGTTATCATATGGAAATGAAACTGGAAGCAAAATTTGGATTTTTCTTCATGAAATACACTGACATTGGAATTTCCTCCACCGAATGGACAATCTGGAGATATAATCAGGTTTTCAAGGGTACTTATTAGAACTACTCTGTACAAATCAATCAACAATCAAATAATGTGTTGATGGTAATAGGTTTAATTCTAAGAACTTATTTATAAAAGGGAAAACCAGTTTGCCAGATTAATGTATTAGGTCACCTAGCAAACAAGAATGACTGTCAGAGTAAAGCATGTACAATTTTTGTATCACAACCAAACAGAAAAAATAACATTACAGTGCACAGCACATACTCAGTATAATTCTCTCTTTTATCATGCCCATGTCCATTTAAAATTGTGGAAAAGGTACATTATTTCTACAGAAATATGCCAGAAATGTATATCTCTGCATATACACATGTACATACATATGTTAATATCCATGTCTGTCTGTCTGCCTGTATGCAAGATATGGTGTGATTAGAATGCAACAGTTGCTCTTGAAATCTTGCATTAACATGCAAGGTCACCAAAGTTAACTTCACCTTGACATGAATCAGTGCCTACCCCCATTCCATTGCTCCAAACAACCCATTGCTATTCTGCCAAGATTAGCAAATCTTGCATGGTATTCTGCAATTAAACTTGTGCTTTTAGACACAAGACAGGCTTTAAAATCAACTTTTGTGCCAATTTAGTAACTTTTAGAACTGTTAAATAACGCACTGATTCTTGATTTAAATCCAGGGAATGTGAAATATGAAGCAATTTTAAACCAAAATATGGTACTGGTAAAGAAGTATTTCGACAACAGACTATTAAGAGATTAATAAATTTATCCAATATTTCACCTGAAAACATGGTAGAATGAGATTATTTGCATTTAATGAGTATTATTCTAATATTTTGGGGTACAGTTACCTATCTTACTGTCTGATTCATGACTAAAACTTTTAAACTTTTTGAAATGTGACATGAGAATTTTGTGTATTTTGATACTGTTTAACAAAGATCCTAAGTAATGCACAGTCACTAACACTCTCATTTTGCCATTATAAAATTTGACCTCTCAATTCTCCTTAAATTAAAATGTCAGTGTGATCCCTAAAATTGGAATGTATTTATGTATGATGATTCAGCCAGACCTGAACACTTTGATCACGCATGCAAACAAAATATATATGCATTTGAATACCTGAATACTCAGACATGAACTACACAATAGCAAATCAGCTTTGGACTACATGAAAATTATCAACTGTACCCATTACAATTTCAATGGTATTGCATATGACATAATGAAATGCCAAATATTCTTTGATCTTGTTTTTAGCTGTCACCTTGACCTGCCTGATATCTCAAAGTGTGCATATGAATATATAGCTTTTGGTACAGATATATCTATAGCCACACAAATATTTTATCTGCTGAAATAGCTTTGCTTATCTGTCAAAATTATGTTTGATCAAGTGACAAAGTAGTTCAAGTACTGTTTTAAAAAGCTTAACTTGACATAAACATTAAAGTGTCACATGACCTTTATATACAATGACCTTTACCTAGTCACTATTACAGACTGTTTATTCATACACATTTCTTGTACAACATTAAAAATGTAGACTGATGTTTATGAAACATCTCCTGTACAATTTGGATTTAATTACAGTTTGGAGCCACCATAGACACTCCAGTTAAGTCCAGTCAAGTCCAGTCAAGTCCAGTCAAACTGAAAATAATATACCATATATATTCACTTATAAGCTGAGTCAAACTGCAAAAAAAAAAAGATCATGATCTGCTGTAGCATAATGAAATTGCAGATCAGGGTCTACGTTGTTTGTTCTACTGATACTCTTAATAAACTTCAGAGACCCAGATCTTATAAATGAGTATACACAGTAGTTGCTGATCTGCAATCCCATAATGCATCAGAAGATCAGGGTCTGTTTTCTTTGTTTTACTAACTACTCCAAACAAACTGTATAGACCCAAATCTGCATGCACACTATGCAACAGCAGATCTGGATCTGTGCAGTTTGCAGTTGGACTCAACCCATAAGCAAACATATAAGGTAATATTAGTTCAACATACCCAATTAAGATGTTTATATCAAATAACAGGGACAAAAGGCTAGAAAACACTTGAAAATCTTCTTAATTTGAGTAAACCACATTGTGCAGTATTTATCTTAAAAAGGTACACTTGGTTCAATGAAGTACAGAAATGCATTCATAACAAATATGGTTATGCTTGTAAGCTGAATCCAACTGCAAACTGCACAAAACCAAAATGAGACAGCAGATCTGGGTTTATGCAGATTGTTAGGAATCACAAGCTGAATTAATAGAATAGACCCTGATCAAGGGTAGATCAGGATATATGTTGTTTGGAGTTGGACTCTACTTATAAATAATGTATATGTCAAATTGATTATTCCCATGTTTTTCTATTTTAAAAAAAGCTGTTGTGGATACTATGATACCTTCCATCTGTCCATTCATTACATCTCTTTCTATACTGCTAGGTGTAAATTCAATAAACCTTGTGGTCATGTTGCCCCCTGGGTCAATGAGATAGGCTCAAAGGACAAATATACTTAAAATGCAACTACACCACTCCCTCGATAACTTGTGCCCTGATAACTCACGAACCCGCTTATAACACGGGGTCAAGTGTGGATCCTATTTTTTAAACCAGAATATACCCCAAAATTGATCCCTATTTATTGAACTTGAAGAAAATCGCGATCAAAATTAGTAACGGAAACTCTGATATATCGCTCATTTTATCGTCGAAAACGGTAGATAGGACCTGAAATTTTAATCAACATTATGAAATATCACATTTAAAAAATAAGTCATACAATTTTTTTTCATTTTCTTTCCAAACAGTCGTACACCGCAATTATCGATATGCAAGGAAATTTCGATCAATGAAAATGTCACTTACGCCAAGTGGAGGCAGTACTTTAATAAATAAATACAAATTAAATATTTTTTTTTATCAATTGAAATTTATGTTCTAGTTCTATCTTTTAGTTCATTTTAAGTGCAATCATCATAAATGCAATGTGTCCTCTTGTAATTAGACGTAAAATGTGTCAATCTACCGTAACAGCTATGTCCGCGAGCGTTTTTCTGAGAACCTGATTAGGTGCCAACCGTGTTTTGATAACTGACGTGCGGCAGTATTTTTTGTATTGTTCCACTGAATTAAAACCTGGCCTCCACTGTATTATCACGTAAATTATGTCTTTTGAATCAAATAAAGGAGCTGGAATAAAATAAAAGTGAAAAGGCATGAAAATCCTACAAACTTAAAATCTAGCGGCCCCAGTCGTATATTGGATGAACTCACTTCATTTGATCAATCACTGTTATAAATGTTATTGTGTATGTAACATAAACTACCTTAAATTAACTGACTTGTTGGTAACTGATCAAAGATAGCAAGGCAACCAAACGAAATGAATACTTTGTAAAAGAAAGAGCTTGGTTTCAAAGATACAGACAATTGTGGGCAAGCAAGTTTCAGAGAATTCTTGAACTGACACTTAAGAGATATCCTCAAGGATGATAAGAAGTTTCATTATTATTTCCAATAAAATCATGACATCAATACTGTACTAATTAAATAATACAAAAATAAAATGAGATTCGACGTAGACAATTGTCTCACGAAATAAATTTCGCTTGTTTTTGAAAAAAAGGAATCTTGTTTGGTGGTGTATTGACTGTTAATCTAGTTTCCCGCTCTTTGACTCCTGATTTGGCAGGATACTATTAAATACCACTCCGGGAACCAGACTGATCAAGAAAACAAAAAGCAGTGACGTAATACACATGTTTTCGCGTACACATGATGGTTGTTGAGACCGGTTGGGACAATCTCACATGTTGGACATTTTGAAAACAAATGTTATTTCAAAAGAATAACGAACAACTTCATTAGAAAAAGCACGTTATTAAAACTTATTACCGATGTGATTGTAAAATGAGCATTCAGTCATTAAACGGCCCAGTTCCCTAACCCAGACCCCACCCCCGCTGTTTTCTCGACGACTAAGTGAATTTTTTCAACTTTTGGAGGTCCCTGGGTAACTCGCGCCCTCGCTTATAGTGCGGTCTGTTTGTGGACCCCGTTGTGCGCGAGTTATCAAGGGAGAGGTGTACAAGGATATTTTCAAATATTTCCTAACCAAGCTTTATATATGCAATGATACCACGAAGACACATCATATATAACATGGAATTTGTATTATGATCCCTGGGTCATTGAAAGGGTGGGGAGTTGGGGGATGGATTATGAGGTTGGAATATGGAATATAAAGTATGGGGATTCATAATGCTCAGCCACTGCAGTTGCTCTAGTTACTATTATTATTTATATCATCATCAGCCAAATGAAAATGTGTGGTTCAGGTTACATTGAAAACAAAATCAGGCTAGGTAGATTGGTACGAAGTTCTTTGAGGGGTGGAGGGTCTAGATGGATCTATCTGAAGTGTACATGAGGTAAAAAAAGCATCTCATCCTGAATTATTTAACTACAAGCCATTACATCCCTCTGTTAATTTTTTTTCTCTCCTGAGTATGTTTTCCCCCAATTTTCTTTCCAAAAAGAAATGCAGGATCTGCATGACAAAAAATAGGGTCAGTCAGGTAACCAGAACAATGCATATTTTTTGGATGGCATTACTATTATTATGATTATGATTATTATTATTATTATTATTATTATTATTATTATTCCTCCCATGCTTTTTAAAGCATCTGGGATATTGTGATACCTCTCCATCTTTCCATCCATCCAACTGTCTGTCTGTTACCCCATCTCCTAAACTGCTCGGTGGAATTTCATGAAACCGTGTTATTATGTTGCCCCTGTGGTATCCACTTGCATGAAGGGTGTCATCCTTGGCTCCCACCCCTGGGTTCCCTTGGAGTGAGTCAAAGGTAAAATACATAAAAACATTAATTGCATCTACAAGGACACCTTCAAATATTTTCCATATAAAACTTTATAAACATGCAATTATTGCTGGAAGACTCATTATGCATGACATTTTTTTGGAGTATGACCCTTGGGTCACCAATAATGGGATAAGGAAAGAGGAATGAGGCCCCTTTGTGATATTTGGATTTGCAATGGCAAGCAATTGCAGCTGGTTGAATTCAGTTTGTAACCTCAACAAAATACCTTTAATCTACTGATGTGAGATGCCAACATTTTGCCAAAACTGTAACAGCAAAAAGTGTACTTAAGAACTATAATAAGTATGGATTACTGAGTTAAATTGACAAAGATGTTTTGTTTGGTTTCAACATCTCACAAATCTGTAATTGGAGAGTACAAGTGGTACAATATAGATGGTGAAGGATAGAATGTCAATGGCTTATAATGATCTCCTTTTATGATACACAATTTGTAAATATATATGAATATATTTTTGGGGATGATTTGTTTTAGAAGTGGTTCATAGGTCAAGCATGTATGTACATGGTCATAGGGTGGGGATCTTGACCGTTTCTGAGCTATGACTAGGGGTCAAGTCTCTTGGAAAGTAAATGTGGACCCTTTGACCAATGTCAGTTGCAAGTATAAACTGGTCATCTTTCATACCCAGTAAGCGTATACTACATTTGGTTACAGAGCGGGAATCTCAAAATGGTATCACAGAAACTAAGTTCTTGGCTTTCAGGGAAAGACCCCAAGGCATCACCTAGAGGTCCCAGCCTGATATGTGTTCCCTGTTTCAATACTGGATATATTTTATATTTTATGTATGTTTATGTGTTCACAAATGCTTGTACACATGTTCCAGGCTAGAAACTATGATTTTTAGAATTACTTAATTATTTAGTGTCAAGACAGATTTTTCGTAATCATGTTGTACATACTGTATATATTGTACGTAACAGCTGTAAGGCCTCAAGGTAGATTAGTTCTGCAACTAATCGATTTACCTTCTCAATATAAAGTCTCTATTATTAGTAGTAGTATTATTATTCTTCTTATTGTTGTTGTGCTTGTTGTTGTTGTTGAATGTATTGTTCATAATTTGCTCTATTGCTGGTGGAAAGGAGTATTTAGGCATGGGAGGGATTTTGATTCTTTCACTGATCATTAAGGCCCAAGAGCAGTAGTCAAAGGTAAAACAAAACAATAGCATGTTATTAAACTATGTTGAGTGATTTAAAAATTTTGTTAATTGTGAACAGAAAATTCTGTTCATGATGCTGCTTTCAGTTACAAAGGGCAAACGACAATGGTTTAAGGTGAATTTGCTGTAGTGGATGGTATAACTAGAATGAAGGGTGATAATACAATACTATATATGCAATGAACATAGAGTTCTGACCCCTGGGTAACTGTACAGAGGTAATGGAGCTCAAAGAAAATAAACTCTTATAATTGTCTCCTAAAGAAAATCAAGGCTTTCATTCAATTACATTACAGATTTACTTTTTACAAAAGTTACATTCAACCACAGTCTGACTACTGCAATATAGTTTTAGGGAACACAACTGCTACAAATATGTGAAAAATTTCCAGACACCAGGAAAGGGCATGTAAAATAATTCTTGATCAGCAGACAGAAAATGTTCAAACTGCAATGTTTACATTCAAAGTATTACCAATACATGAAAGAATAATTTCAGAAAGGCCCAAATAATGTATAAGGTGTTCGAACATCTGCCCCCATTTACTTAAACAACATTTTCCATGAAAGAGAATTTACTGGTACCCGAAATCTAAGATCATTAAAAGGGCAAAATTTCAAAGTACGCAAAGTCAAAAAAGAAGCTATTCAAAAATAGCTTTCAATTTTTAAGTGCATTTGTTTGAAATAACATTCCACATGATATTAAATCTGCTCCAAGAATCTCTTCCGTCCACAATAGGTGTATTAGCTGAATGAAATCATACAAAACTGGAGTACTTATTAAAGTACATGTTACACTACCACCTCCTGTGCTTCATTTTCATTTCTGCAGCAGTGTAGCTTTTATGTGAATATTTATATATATATATATATATATATATATATATATATATAGTGTGTGTGTGTGTGTGTGTGTGTGTGTGTGTATTATTATTAGTTTTTATCTTATATGTACATGATAGAGGGCCTCAAGGTAAATGAGTTTCTCAAGGTAGATTAGTTTCTCATTTTGTAACTAATTGAGTCACCTTCTAAAAATAAAGTCTTTATTATTATTATTATTATTATTATTATTATTGATACAGAAAAACATCATATGAAACCTTTCAGCAAACACCTCATGTTAATATGAATTAATATGAATCCCCATCTAGGAGTAGTGGCAAGATTTTCAAGATGGCTGCTGTGGTGGCCATATTTGATAATGGATCAGCATCATTTCATTCAAGACCAACTTGACATCATAAGTAGTCTCCTGGTGAAATTCCATGTCCATATGACTTTCCATTCAGGAGGAGTAGCAATAACAAAGTTTTCAAAATGACCATGGAATGAATGTGTGTGTAATTTAGTTTCATGGCAATCTTTGAAGCAGCATAGGAGTAGTGATAACAGACAGATGGACAAGAGACAACTGGGCATCACATTAGTTCTTCTGGTCTCAAAACATGTATTATGTGATAGAATACCATTGACAATGGTTATGGACCAGGTTTATACTATCGTGCCTTTACAGTAAAGGATATTTTAGCAAATTTGTTTTGAAAACTACATTTTATAATGATAAGAATTGATCAATTTATAGTCTATGAATTACCCATTCGGCAAAAATGGAGGGGGGCAAACAGCACATACTAAGGATGTATAAACATGAAGCATGCATCATGATTCAACTTCTTCCATCTAATTTGTTCATCATAAATTACATTAGTTTTTGTAGCCTACAAGGCTAACCACATGACAAGACAAAAGTCGTACATCATAAAAACCACTGATGGGCACACCCAGGTCTAATTTTATGGCTAAAACTCCAAAGAAGGATGTGCTTGGAAGGCCATCTAATTTTAAAGTGAACATGCAAACAGTTGCATGACATTGCTAAAATCCCTAAATAAATTGCTCTTTAAATGTTTCCCAAAGGATTCCAATAATGATGTATCAATTTCTATTGATTAATGTACATTTGTAAATGTGAACAAATGTAAACATCATTTTTAAAAGAATCTAACAATAAATATTGAATTTTTTTAAAGTTTCCATCATCCAACACTATTTCCCACAAAAGTTTATGCTTGTTTGCTCAATGTCACAACGATGCTTCATTTTCAATGAATGAGTCTAATGCAAGAATCTTAGACATTATTAACATCATCTCAGCACTATATAGCCAGAATTGTGCTGATGTGCTGTTCAACCAAATAAATACATACCATCATTACTGTTATCAGAAAGCAGGGACAGATTTCCAGTTTCCGACAAGTCCTCACCAAACAGATAAAACGTTTGCAGTCTAATGCATTTTTGTGGTAGGTGAAAAGACTCCTAGGAGTTAAATTATTTTTTGTTTAAAAAAACCGACATGGATGATTAATAGCAGAAGACACACCAGAAAACAAAGATTGAAACTGACAGGCATATTTGGAGTACATTAATTCTGAGTACATTAAAAAAAGAAAAATCTGTTTTTACCAAGTCTGACCAAAGTTACCATAAAATGTCCTTGGTTGGGCATTTCTTGGATATTTATGGTAATAGGTACACTGTTCAACACAGCATGTAAAAATATATAATGGATGACACACCCCGTTGTATTTTTTTTGTATTTTTTGAAACTATTTTGTAATTGCATGCTGATGTAATCTTATTTTTTCAGCACATAAATAAGACTGCTACTAGTGGTGTTACATATGATCCAAAAATAATCAGACTGGTTGTAAAAGTCAAACAACCAGCCATCTGATTATCATGCTGCAAAATCAAATATAAATTATTCAAGTTCGTTTTTTGCTTCTTAATTGGGGAAAATACAAAATATATAAATAAGAGCTTCTAGTAAACAGAGATATAAATTGTTTAGAACAACTCATGTAACAACATGATGGCAGACGACAATTATGCTGATAACCATTTCTGCTTTTAAGGGATATAGGATATTTCACCATTACCAGGTACACCACTTTCTCATTTACCATATATACAAGCTTATAAGTTGAGTCAAACTACAAGCATCATAGATTCTGATCTGCCTTCATATAATGTGCCTACAGATCAGGATCTATGCTGTTTGTTCTACTGATTACTCTGAAAAAACTGCACAGATCCAGAACTGCCGGCGCATTGGGTCTGTGCTGTTTGCTGCTGGACTCATCTTATAAGCAAGTATATATGGCAAGCTAGCAAGATAACTCGTTAACTCACTTGCAATGTATAAGGATGGAGCAAGTATGAATCCCATTTTTTTCTTTTCTAAAATATCCCCAAACAGGCCCCTTAGGCCCAAAAAAATGTGTTTCCGGTTGGCTGACTGTCCCTGTTTTTTGCTGCTGACCCTAATACTTTTTTCCCAGGGTAAAATAAATTGTTTTCAAAAAAATCCCAAAACTGATTTGTGCATCTAACTGAACTTGTGTAGCCCAGTCTTAAAGTGCTTATTACAGTGTGTGTGTGTGTATATTTATCTATCTATCTATCTATCTATATATATATATATATATATATATATATATATATATATACACTGTATATATATATATATTGTTTAAAAAATACCAAACCTTCCTTCCTACCCTAATTTTAAAAACACTGCAATAGGAAACACACATATTTTTTTATCTTATTTGTTGATGTTAAAAAAAACTGTAAGCAAAAGAGGTAAATAAAACCTTGATACATTGCTAAATTTGTCAGAAATAGCCTTTAGTTTGGAAGCACCATCATGAAAGTTTTAATACTTTCTTCGATTTTTTTAAACAGAAACATTTCTTAGTGCATTTTAAATAACAATATAGGATATTGACCAATGAAAATGTTGGAAAATAAAATCAAACAGGGTATCAATGCTCTCAAGAAATAAATACCAAATAAATAAGTCCTGTCAAGTGAAATTCTTCTTTAAGTTTTATCTTTTAAATTACATCTTTTGTATCAAAAGGGTACAGAATAAAGTAAGTTAAAATGCACACAAATCCTACCCATAAAAGAACTACTGGTCATGGTCTTGTCTCAATGTGCTGCCAGATCTGGGTCTGTGCAGTTTGTTAGGTGTAATCAGTAGAATAAATAACATAGACCCTGCTCTGCAGGCACTATATCATACAGCAGATCAAGATCTTATCTGCTATCAGTTTGACTCGACTTATAGGTGAGGATGTAAGGTAAACTCAACTCAAGTGACCAGTTAAATACTGTCTTAAACATTTTTTTAATGCATGTGACATCATTAAAGAATATGACATTTTATCCTACTCATTTGTAATGTGATCAAAATTACTATATCAAGGAAACCAAGCTAAAGGCATACAAGGTGCAAGAAATGCTTCATATCATAGACTGGTTTCATGATGGAGAAGCATAATCCAAAGTTTAAAGTGAACTAAAAATTCCAGAGTTGGCACTCAGAGCTCTGCTCAAGGATGAACACAGATTTCAGATCACTTGCAATGAATATAAAGTATCAACATTTCACTGACAGAACAATAAAATAAATAATGCAAGTTTTGACTCTGTTGTTTCTTGAAATCTTGTTCTGATCTCGATCAACAATTATCACTTGAATGTATCCAAATTCAAATGCAAAAAGCAGTGACATAATACACAATGTTTTTGCCATTATACTTGTGATGTCACTGATGTGTATTACAGCCTGTTGGAGTCCTGTGTCTAATGAACTCTCAAAAGATTAGTTATCTTCAAAATAATGGCAATTTATGAAGAAAGGAGAGCAAGTTCATTAGAAAAAAGCTATTTATTGACAATTATACCAAATGTTATTAGAAAACAAGTAATCAACCAATGAAACCAACTCCCACCCCCATGCCCACATAGGTCTCCATTCCTTTATCAAATTTTCAGACATACATGTATCTAAATGACTTATACAATTGCTTAAGCAGACTTCTCTCCTTCTGGACCCCATTATGCATGAATTATTAAGGGAGAGGTGCATACAAAAACAACATTGTCTATGAAAAAATATAGAAAATATCTCCAACAAATAAAATCAATGATTGATAGGTTCAGGTGAACCAATTATTGATTCTTTATATTTCAATTGATTCCCAGCACTAATTGCCAAAGATGAATGGCCTGAATATTAAGGAAAAAAATTCAAACTTCCTTTTTTTCTTCCAAGCCAGTGATTCATAAAAGTGACAAATGAAACCTCACATGCAAGAAGGATTACTTTTGGTAACCACAGTAGTTTGTTTACACTTGCAACCCATCAAATATATTTGACCATAAAGAAATTTACTAATAATTTATGATACAATAATAAAGACTTTAATAATGTACTGTACTGGGCAAATGAATCTCTTCTATAGTTGAAATATACAATGGGCAAATATATAAAAGACAGATAAAATCTCAATTTATTTATTGGCGAGACACTTGCAACTGTTTAGTGGCAATATACAGTAGAGAGGGAGAACTCAACTAAATTAACCTTATAAAACCTTTCACTACTGCATCAACAGTGATGTTAGTATACCATACAGACATCTATGTGTTCATTTTATGTCAAGAACTATAGTATATATAGATTTGTAACCCCAAGACCTGGCAACAGGCCCCTTTAATGTCTAGAACTATGTATTTAGATCATGAACAGAACCCCATGATCTGGTGTTAGACCCTTTTAATGTCTGGAACCATGGTATATAGATCATCAACATCAAGACCTGGTAATAGACCCTTTTAATGCCTGAAACCATGGTGACCCTTTTAATGCCTGGAACCATGGTATATAGATCACAAACCCCAAGACTGGTATAAGACCCTTTCCACAATATTTTTATAAGATCTGTTTCACATCAAGAGAGTGTACTGACAATGAAGATAAAGGTGTGAAGCCACTTCCTGAGAGCAGTCCAATACAAAGAACACAGTGACAGATTATAGAATACATTCTCATATATTTCAATGCATTACCGGTAAGTTTGAAATGGTTATTCATTTCACTGCATCAAATATTCATTTTTCCTTTCATTTTAATAATGTTTGTCAGCACCCCTTTTTGAAATACCAGCCACACCCACCCATCCCACTGTATTGGACTGATCTATTTATTTCCAAGCAAGATTTTATCTAAACAGCTGATGAAAGTTCAATTGAAGAAACATCTTGTCATCAGCCATTAGAAGTCCATATTGACTTGCATGTTTTGTTTTGATGCCCATAACACTTACTCAAGTTGTTGACATCAGTGATTGGATCAGGTGCATAATATCCAGTTCAGTAAATGTATTTATCCTTGGGCATTTTTATTATTATCTTTATTTTGCATTCTATTTTAGGACAGTTTATGTCCAAAAATAAAGCCAAGTAAGCAATCCAACTATGATAGTCTATGGCTATCTACATCAGCCTCGCCTTCGATCGTGGCAATGCGATAAACTGTGTTACCTTTATTATCAGCAAGTGTGATAATCATCTATTAAACAATTTTCCATTTTGATCAGGTCTGCGGTGGTCACAAAATGGTAACCCTTTATCTTACATGTTCAATTTGGTCAGGTCTATGGTAGTCACAACATGATAACCCTTTATGTTACATGCGATGTTTCCCCGATTCAAAGGACTGAAAATACCTTGAAAACCTCCTTGAAGCTAATAAAAAATGCCCACATTTATTCTGCATATTTTGGAAAATCTGAAACAACAGCAACAATATCCTCAAAGGCTGTATAATACATATAATCTATGTACTATATGTATATTATTGTAGAATAAAATTCAGCCCCCACTCACCCCATATTCTATGTTGGATAAAATATGATGACCAATCAGCAGTTCCTGCTAAATGATCTGTCAGCAAGAGATAATTGACTGCTTACAGATCACTAATTGATTAAGAATTGATTAATGTATCCATATATGTCTTGCCAATACAACAACTACTGCATTTTTTTAGATAACCTGAGGTACAAAACCATGAAAATTTCTAGAACTGAAATTTGGTCAAAATCAATCTTAAAAATCAGAGTTAAGTAAACTGTCATTTCACTAACATTTACAAATGTCTCACCAAAAGATTAATTGGAAATGTCCAATCCAGACAGATCAATTTGGCAGCTGAATTTGATCAATATGTAATTATATAAATGTCCCAAGGGCACACAAGGTTAAAAAATAACTGACATGCACTGACAGATTATAGCTCACAATAGGCTAATTTGAAATCGTTGCACCATACAAAGAGGCAAATTATTAATAACTAAATGCCTGTATGTAAGCCATTTCAGAATGACAAAGTTTATCTGCTTATTATTTAATTGTGATTTTTGCTGCTATTTATTTGTATACATGATCAATAGAACATTGCTGACTTGCTTTTGAATTAAATATCAGGACTTTATTAACCAGGCATGTTTCCTGGCTTTTGATGCTTTGCTGACGGAGACTGACAAAGCAGTATTCTACAAGTTGGATTTACTCACTGACATACCCTGAAGTTAAAGATTTTAAACAGAGATTAAAAAAGGTTGTGACTGTTAAGGATGGGTATTATTTGACTAAGGCACATGAAATGGAGTCATTAACACAAGCTATGTTAGTTAAAGAAACATTAAGAAGAAACAGACAATGCTCCACACAAGTTCAAGCTATCTCTTAGATGTGAACATTATGAATTATACAGAGTATGTAACATTTTGGAGTATAATTAAAAATTCTAATGGATTTTGAGTAGTTATAAAAGTATCTTGCACACTGATTCTATCGTAATTAAACTGTCTGACTGTCTGTCTGTTTTGTCAACTAAGGTCTTAGCAAACGACTTTTTCATATCTGCAAAATATCAGTAAACTGAAAACTTCTCAAAACCAAAAACAACTGGGTCCTGAGGGTTATGTATGTATGTATGTATGTATGTATATATATATATATATATATATATATATATATATATATATATAATATTGCTACATTGCTTGCTGCTTGGAGTCCATATGTAAGTTCATACGGTCACTACACTATTCAGTGCTTTGAGTTCATATGAAAATTTACAGGGTAAATTTCAGATCAATTTGGTCACTCATTTGAACTGACTAGCTTAGCATTATGCACCATGGTTACCATGGTTACCTCATGCCTCATTTTGTAGGATAAATAAGTATTAAAAAAAACCCCAGATAATACATGTCTTTTATTTGGCATAACCATATTTAGCGAGAAAATTAACTACAAAAATGGAGAGGTCATAACACAAAGGGAGCTAACTCTTCTTAATATGTACAGAGACATTACTGGGATATTGGTGTACACTTGACTTGCTAATATTTAGAATTTCAACCTCATAAAATTTGCCCAACTAATAATTTTTAAGTGTACATTGCAGTATTATTTTGAATACAGCACATCTTGTATTCATACACTGTGAAATTGATCTCAAAATCAATATGTTTGTATAATGGTAAAATCTGCTGACAAAAGCAAAAATAAATATTTTATGAAGCTGGTTCAATCAGGATTTATTAACCCATCTCAGATACAGCTGATGACAATTTCCTAGCTCAACCAGCATAAATAAGTGAAATTTCATGTAACTAGCCCAATCTTAAAATAGCAAATTTAAAACAAAGTGAAATTTGAGACCATTTTCACTGCATCATCCTTGCTGGAATCGTCATCCCTTGAAATAATTCAGATCCTGATCTTTAGAAACCTCAGAAAGAACCCACTTTAAATGGCTATTGCAAAACAAAAAAGACAGAAGAAATAAAATTAAGTAAAAACCCAAGAAATGTATTCATAAAACATGAATACCCTACTCTCTCCTTCTTAGGAACAATAAGAATTTCATACCTAAACACAAATTTAAAGGTGTGGTGATAGACTGAAAACCAGATTAACAAATGTCACATTATATAACTCTCTCTACATTCAAGCAGGGCATAAAAATGACAGTATTCTTTTTAAATTTTAGTTGTTTGCAAATAGATTTTACTTTCCCATTCATGATAGCTCAATTTTTCATATTAATTTTCTTGCTATGGCCTACGGAAAGTTTATCTGAATCTGATGGAATAAAATTTGAAGAAAAACTATTTCTGGTATGACCAAATGATTGAGTAGTTACTGATATGGTAAATGTGTAGGGAACTTTTAAGACATTCACTGTTCCAAATTCTGCAGTAAGTTTTCAAATGTAGAAAATAAAAAACTGAACTAAAATTTTCTATCCTAATGAAATTTATTTCAACCTTCACCATATATATGAAGGTCAAGAAAATGGGGCAAAAATAATGTTATGGGAGATATATCCAAATATAAAGAAATTTTCCTGAAGATTTTTTTTTAAACTCAGAAAGAGAGTGGTGCCAAAGTTGGTGGCCTTGGAATGGCCATGATCATATACTCATACAAAGTGTGTGATATATAGTAGCATGAGATTTTGACAACACAGAATAATCTGCACAACAAACACTTGATCTGATTAATAATAAAATTCAGACTGAGAGAACAATTCCATTCTTTGTTTGGCTAGTCTTACTTTTAAATTTGTAAATAATAACACTCTGTTTTGCCTACAGACATCTTTGACACAGAAGATACTGTATGTAAATCTTGGTATCTCATTCCACTAAGACTACTGGCAAAATATACAACAGCTAAAAGCATTTTTTTCTTTAATATCACACAATAGTGCCAATAAATTATATTAAAAAAGATCAAACAAAATAAAACAATTTTGTTTGTCCTGTACTTATAAAGCAGAAAACATTTATGCATTTAAAAAGGAGGGGGAGAAACTCTTGAAACACAGGTTAAAAATAAATGTCACAGCACTATCACATGAATTACTTCCCTTTTATAATTGCTACATACCTTAACTTGGTTGCTGCACTGAAAAAGTTACAGCATTATGTGTTGTAACTATCATTATCAACATTTAACAGCACCTCAAAACAAAACTGGTTATATAGTGCCAATTAAAGCAAGGTTCTCAAAATGTAAACATGAATTGTACAAAAATTTTAAGAAACATCCTTCCAAATAAATGTAAACATGAGGTACTTTATGATAAAATAGAAAAGTTAAAGATGATAAAATTCTGTAAAAGGTATAAAAACAAACAAGGTGTGGCTGTTCTTGGTATCAACCTAAGAAATAGGATGACTGGCTGTTAATTAGAGATGGCTACTAAATGGCGAGAGATTTAGGTGGAAAATCACAACTGAAACAATCCTATAGCACATTGGCACAGTTGGGAAAATCAAACCCTAGCTAGCTATGAAAGGTAGTCACTGAAAAAAGGTGATTGTCATGGGGTGTACCATATTTGAACTGTGAAATATTTTCTTTGGCAATATATTGTTAGTTATATTTACCAACACAAGGAGGCTGAACTATACCATTTTAGGACTTGTTTAGAAACACATTTATACTATGTCAATGAGGCAGTAAATGCAGAATAATACATACTTTGGACTTATTTAACACATTTCCTTTGTAGTTTCTCAAGAATAGATGGTTAAATATGCTTTTCAAATGGCAACAAAAACGGTTGTCACTAAAGCACATTCACACAGAATTTTCAAAAGTAAGAGAAAGGTTTCTTATAATTTAAAAGTTTCCTAGTGTTTACATTGTACATGTACCTTTATATATATATATATAAACACACACACACACACGCACACACTCGCGTGCAAGTCTAAGAGCAAATACAGTCTCTAATCTACTGGCACATTATGTGATGGCAGACAAAGGTCTACATTGTTTGTCTTTCTGATTAGTCTTAACATACCATATATACTCGTTTATAAGTCGAGTCAAACTGAAAACAACAAAGATCATGATCTGATCAGGGTTTATGTCGTTTGTCCTACTGATTAATCTTAACAAACTACACAGAGCCAGATCTGCTGGCACATTATGCGATGGCAGATCTTGGTCTGTGCAGTTTGCAGTTGGACTTAAAAGTGAGTATATACAGTACTGTAAACAGCCATATCTGACAGCACATTATGTTATGGCTGATCTCATCTACCATATATACTCACTTATATATAGAGTTGAATTGCAAACAACAAAGATCCTGATCTGCCATATTATGACGTGCCTGCAGATCAGGATCTATGTTGTTTGTTCTACTGATTACTCCTAACAAACTGCACAGAACTGGATCTACTGGCACATTATGTGATGGCAGATCTGGGTCTGTGCAGTTTGCAGATGGACTCAGCTTATAAATGACTATATATGGTATCCCATTTGATCTGACTGAAGAACAAGTATGTACAGGACTGTGTTTTACATTTTCTTTTTGTAATGAAAATACTTGTAGTGCAAATACTTACTCATACTTCATATATAGTTTAATTTCTGAATCTAATGTTAGAATAGAAATTCCTTCATGTGCATTTTATGTAATTTGGTTCATTTACATTACCTTTAGTTTAGCAACAAGATACTTAATTTGTACTTACTGTTACATATAAATCTTAATACCTTACAGGAATGTTAGTTAATTGTTATGTAATAGTTGCAGTCTGTAAATACCTTTGATGAGTTGTAAAATAAGAAAAAAATACTTTAATTTTAAAAAATCATACAGGTCTATGACTAAGCAGTTAAAGCCTCTGATCACAAGGTGTAATTAGTTTTGTGATAATCATCGACTGATATCAAAATCTGCAATCATCTATTTGTACACACCTGCCAGTGAAGCAGAGCGTATTATGTTATGGCATCATCCTTATATGGACTTAGAAATTAGTCACCATTTGATACCTAATTTCTAATTCTCCTAGGATTCATGTTACTTTCTGGTAACATTACTGAAAGCTGGCCACTCATTGTCCTTAAAGAATGGATACTGTGTGTGTGTTAAAAATATACAAAGTATTACATTCCTTTTTCTTTGTATATAAAATAATGCAATAAACCCAGATTTTCTAAAAAATTTCTTCTCACATCAAAGAAAACTAGATTGTTGCATGGAAGTAAGCAGTTTAAACTACATGTATACACTTTGGCATGTTTTTACCACATTCTGAAGTTTACAATGGATTCTTCAGTGTAAACCATATATGTAATCATTCTAAAGATCCAAAATATTTTTGGGATATTTTGCCCTTACCCATACCAACTGGGTGTCAATTTGCTTGAATTTTGTTCGTTTTTACCTTGTAATGTGAGAAGAAAATGAGTCCTTGAATGAACTGATGCTCTAATGTCTGAAAATAATTCCCAGGAAAATTCAAGATAAGACAATTCTTCTATTTAATTGTGGAGTGTTTAAATCATTTCTTAAAACCATATTTCTGAGTGATAATGTTTTCAAATTAGCCACTGTGGCAGCTGTACTGGATGTAAGGCTGGCACTATTTTCATTATGTCAAACTTGACATGATTAGAAGACTACTAGTGAAAAATCCATTTTTATATGAACCACCGATTCATGACAATTAGTGACAAGATATTAGGAATGTTCATTGTGGCAGTCATATTTGAGGTCAGATTGGCACCATTTTCATTCAGGACCAACTAGATATCATAATGTCTTCTGGTGAAAACCCCATGTTGATATGACTTTGCATTTTGGAGGAGCAGCATGGCTGACCATACTGGATGTCACACTGGCACCATTTTGATTTATTACTAACAAGACAAGACAAGAAGTCTTTTCTTCTTATAGGACTAGTGATAAGATACCAAGATTTTCAAGAGGGCTGCCATGAAAGCCATAGTAGATGTCAGATAAGCACCATCGTCATTTAGGACCAACTAGACATCATAAGAAATCTTTTTCATGGAATTCCCATGTTCGTATAACCATCCACTGGGAAGAATAGAAATGGCAAGATTTTCAAAACAGCCACTATGGTAACTACACTGGATGCCTGAGCAGAACTATTTTCACTCAGAACCAACTAGTCATCATATGAAATCTTCAAGTTAAAAAAAAAAAAAAACATGTCAGGAGGAGTTCCAAGAAGATTTTCAATATCGCTGCCATTGTGGCCATATTAGATGGCAGATTGGCACCCTTGTCATTTAGGACTGACCAGACAATATAAGAAATCTGTTAGTGAAAACCACAAATGGCCATCCATTCAGAAAAAGTATCAATAACAAGATTTTCAAGATGACTGCTGTAGTTGATATACTGAATGTCTCGGCATCACCTTTTTCATTTAGAATCGACTAGACCTTGAGATGAATGTGTGTTCTATGACAACTCACCAAGCGGTTTAAGTGGAACAGCAAAACAAAACTTTGCTAATGGACATACAGACCTTGGACGATGGACAACAGGCCATCCCATTTACTCTCCTGGTCTATGACCATTACAGCTAAAACTGTACTTGTATTGGGGTGGAATAGGTATACAGTTTGTTAGGAGCATCAGTAGAATAAACAACGCTGACCCTGATCAAGAGGTTATGGAATGTGTATACAGTATATGGTACTTTTTAATATCCATTTTCTCAAGATTTCTTGAACCAAATTATAACAGAAATTTAACTTCTATCAAGCAACCATATTTTTTTAAATGACCCATTTTTTGCATTACAAGTTGCTGCTTAAGAGAAGTTTAATTGTATTAAAAATTTGTGGAAACTACATATACACAATTGCATGGAAAATGTACATATACACAACAGCATGATGTTGTTGTTGCAGTTGTTGTTGTTGTAGGGTTTAATGCCATTTTTCAGCACAAGATAGGCTATATATAGTTGCCAGTATAAATGGTGGAGGAAAACTCTGGAAAGAACAACCGACCCACAAGAAGCTACTGGCAAGCTTTCTCACATACCCACACTGGCCAAACCTGAGACTCAAACCCACACAGACAGAGGTGAGCGCGTTAGACAACTCAGCCATTTGGGGCCCAACACAATAGCATGGAAAATGTACATATACATAAATGCATCCAAAATGCACATATACACAATTGCATGGAAAATGTACATATACACAACTGCATGTAAAATGTACATATACATAATTGCATGGAAAATGTACATGTACACAACTGCATGGAAAATGTACATATACACAACTGCATGGAAAATGTACACATACATAATTGCATGGAAAATATACCTATACATGTACATAATTGCATGGAAAATGTACATATACACAAGTGCATGGAAAATGTACATATACACATTGCATGGAAAAAAAATATATATATATATATATATATATATATATATATATATATATATATATATATATATATAACTGCAAATATTCTGCAGATAGAAAGAAGTAGATAGGAATCTGTTTGCTGCATCAGCAAGAATGCCAAAGGGAAGTCTCTTCCCACAGGAAGTGGAGGAGGATCCCCCCAAAAATTAATTTCTATGACATCATGGCATCAAATCTGCTGTCAGATGGTTGCCACTAGTAATACCAAAGTCTAGCAGTGATGCAAGATTTACTTCATCCTGAGCCAATTCAAATATACTGCAAATATCAACTTAGAGAAAAAAAAGGTCAAATTATTTTCACAATGATATGATAATGTCAATAACACAGGTACATAAAAAAAATTAAAAGAACTTTAAAAAATCAACAGAAGGAATCATATGTCTGAAGTAACCAATCTTGAACAACAATTTACATTTGCCTGAACCAATTTCTCAGTTGCATAAGAAGAGTCTAGCTTTTTTCTGGTGCAATCTATGGAATTCCCTTCCACTATATATATATATATATATATATATATATATATATATATATATGGTTAACTCATCCAGGGGTTTTAAACAGCATCAAAAACAACATATACAAAACAGTCATTTGTATGATTCTATGTAATTCAACATTGCTTTTTTGTGTATTTAGTACTTGCCTGTGATGCCTTATATAGGTACCTTAATATTCTTGATAGGACTGTTGTATGTACTCATCTATAACGTCTTACATGTTTTACAGTAGATCAATTATCTAGTTTAATACAGTAGTTCTCTTATCTAAAATTCAAAATCATGTACCATATATGCTTACTTATAAGTCGAGTCAAACTGTAAACAACAAAGATCCAGATCTGCTGCAGCATAATGTGCCTGCATATTAGGGTCTACCAGTCTGTTGTTTGTTCTACAGACTACTCTTAACAAATACCACAGACCCAGATCTGCTAGTCCATTATGTGACAGTAGATCTCGGTCTCTGCAGTTTGCAGTTGAACTTATAAGCAAGTATATATGATACATTTAATGTACTGAAGACAGTACATCTCATGAAAGACTGGTTTATTGATCAAATAGTCATCTTCTTTACATAAAATTATTATTAAAACAGAGTAGTTTACCAGTCAATATGGTATCTTGAAATCTGTTACCTCTCTGACTAATGCTCACTTTCTTAATCTAACAATAAAGCGTATGGTAATTATGATTAATTTCCTGGTTTTGATCCAACCAGTTCCAGCTGACAAAAGCTGTCAATTAATTCAAATAACTGACTTCCAATGAAAGCCAGAATAAGAATAAATATACAATAAAAATCCATTCTACCTGACACATTAATAATTCTTCCAACAGGCAAATAAATATGTACATCTAGATTCTGTTGTCAAGATAATGTAAAATAAAAAAATAAATAACTGCTACATTAGTCTTTGTAAAAAAATCCTGGCTTTAAAAATGAATTTACCTTATGTGTAGGTCTCCTCCAATAATAAACTCCATGTTGAAACACTAATGGCTGGAAGAGGATTATATGTCCAGACACAATTATTAACACACCCTTACTGAATTTTGTCCTGTCTAAAATATGTATTCAAGAGATTTGACTCACTGCACATACAACCAGGACTGCCGAGTCTGGCAGACTGAGTGAATTATTAAATGTTATGACCTTGAGGCAAAGAACATCTGAAATCATATAAGCTGGTACAGCTGCAGACATGTATTGATTTAGAAGACAGCAGTCATCTTATTTCACAGTGTATAATGCATATTATTGGCGTTCCTTCAACAGATCAAGTATTTGACCAAAAACACATTAAATGAAAGTCTGGATCAAATATCGACTTGCCTTCCAAAATGTTACAATCTCTGAATGAAATGGAGAATTGAAGTTAAAAAAATTGCTGACCAGATTAAAACCAGTAAACTTTACAAAGGCAAAAAAGAAAAACTGCTGACCAAATTAAAACTTGTAAATCTTTATGGAGACATTGCCATGCATTAAAGAAGTTAAAGCAGAAAAGTACCATATATATCAGCTTATGAGTCCAACTGCAAACTGCACAGACCCAGATCTGCCTGCACATAATGCACCAGCAGATATGGGTCTGTGCAGTATGTTAGAAGTAATCAGTAGAACAAACAATACAGACCCTGATCTGCAGGTGCATTATGCTATGGCAGATCAGGATCTTTGTTGCTTACATTTTGAATTGACTAATAAGCAAGTATAGATCACAGCTCCAGGTCATTACTGGGGCAACATCTGTCAGAGGGTAAGCAGGCTTGATAATACAGACAATATTGATCTTTCAGAAAATATGAAAGCATACAGTTTTACAATTTCAATTTGGAGAAAAGAAATAAAGAATCTGATATTGCATCACCCAAATGACCTGGAGGTTTTGATATTTTATTAAAATATGATATTCAAGTCTGCATGAAAACTAGTGTACGCTTGCTTATAAGCTGGGTCCAACTCCAAACAACATAAACCCTATCTACCATAACATAATGCACCAGCAGATCACAGTCTATGTAATTTGTTGTACTTATGAACCTAACAAACCTGCATAGACCCAGTTCTGCTGACATATTATGCAATGGCAGATCTGGAACTATGCAGTCTGCATTTGGATCTGACTTGTACAGGAGTATATTCAGTAGGTAATGTGGCACTTGGTATTCCTTATGTTAGGGTATTGACAAGATATTTATTCAAAGTAAACATACAAGAGGCATGTATGTCTTTTTGCCAATTCACCCCCACCCCAGCCATCACAACAAAAAGGTTCTGT
>JAECUM010059940.1:0-18233 GCA_016617855.1 Megalonaias nervosa
AACACAAGCGTCAAAGATAAAATAACCCAATTAGAGAGGCTTCGGTCGGTTAGAGGCTTCGGTTTGGTGTTATTGACCTTTAGTTTTCATTTTCGTAGAAGTTTTATTTTCGCGAAATAGCCCTCCTAAAAAAGTTGCAGGATTCGACCTCCTTGTTGCTATTTTACTACCAAAATATTGTTTGCATTCTGCTATCAATTACTATAAACTTACCAGTATTTCTGGCTTTATATTTGTGCATTCATTATAGGTTTGAACCAGATAGAAGTAAAAATGTATTCATTGTATTATTTTATTTATTGTTTCTTATCATGTTCACCGTGTTTGTTTTTAGTTATCTACAGTTTAAAACAGGTACATGGTTATCTTTCGTAATTTACCTCCCCTTGTAACTCTCCTTTAAAATGATTCCTTTTGGCAAGAGTTGTCATGTGCATACTTTCGTGGAAACTTTGAAAAGTGATGAATGATTGCTTCCATTAGAATGTAAGAGATCTTACTGGATCTAAAAATGATGACAGTAATATTAATAGCATGTTTTTCATCTGCAAACAGCTGGATTTATTTCTTGCATGCCATGATAGGTAAGGATACAGTGTAAGCAGCAGGTGTTTGAACAACTCGTCTCTAATCATTCACTTGGCTATGTTCATCAGTTCTTTGTGAAGTTGACTTTTCTGAGTTTTAGTGACTTTAATTATTATGAACTATTCAAGATGTGTGTTAGATCATTGTCTCTATGCCAATCTCCCATGTCAATGAATATTCCATTTTGAAGTATTTCGACTATTTATTATACAGTACAGATTTAGTGCCTAGTGGAAAAAGTCGACAATTTCGTCATAAACTTTAGGCATGACTGAATGACATTGCCAACACTTTAGACCAAATACAGTGAGTGAAGATTGTCAGTAACTGTATAGTATGACTTACCACTTAAAGGTAGGCTAGTCTCTTCTTGCACATGTATATAATCATGGTGAAATTGACATTTAATTTACAATGTTTTACTCTTTCTAACATGGATATAATCATGGTGAAATTGACATTTAATTTACAATGTTTTACTCTTTCTAACATGGATATGACAACTTTTACAAATGGGTATTTGGAAGTGAATCTTTATTCAAGTGAATTGTAAACTTGGTCTTTATCCTTCATGCAGTTATTAAGTTTAGGATATTATTTTGCAGTCCTAACTACTTGTACATAAATAATGATCTAAAGCTATTTGTTATTAAAAGTATTTTCCTTAAAACATTCTCCTTACTTTTGGAGATTATTTAAATTATTTTTGTTTGATTGTTTTAAAAATTTATTTCATTTATTTAGAATCATATTTCATTTACATAATGAAAAACTTTGGCTCATTGTATATATCTATACTTGGAAATAAAGATTAATTATTTAACTAATTTTTGCAAATTTTGTTTCTGTGTTAAAATAGATTTTCAAAGATCATTTTTTAAAAATAGATTACATGCAGATAATTTAATGTGATAGGATCTATACTAAAATTATAAGCAGCATTAATATATACATAAAATGTACATGGACACTGGTTAGCCAAATGCATAGGACACATGTTTACATAAAAATTTAAATACACAAGGACAAGGAGTTTGACATGATTGTTACATGTACAGAATACACACATGTAAATATAAATAAAGTATAGTGACTTGAATTTTGTATTTTTGTGTTAAAATCTTTGTATGGTAAAGACAGCTATCAAATGAGACAGTCCCAATAATGGAGACAAGAAACATGAGCTAATTATATCTCAAAAGATCATCATGTAAGTGTGGGAGACAAATAAAAATGCTAAAACATGTTTACAGATATTTTCATGTCTAAGATTCATTTATCTTTAAATGTATACTTTTAATAAAGGCATTTGAAATATCAGGTTTGTTGGAATTAAATGGATGATATTCTTAAATTAAGGAACATCAGGTGCTTATTTTTATAGCTTAAGAAAAATATCTACATGCATAAGACAAACTCGAGTTTGAATGTTTCTCGTAAAAAAGCAGAGCTTATTATGAAGATATGGAAACCACAGCTAAAAGAAAGTTATAATCCACAAATGTATTACACAAACACATACACACACTGTTCATATTCAACCAGTGCTTTTTAATTTTCATGATTAACGGGTATATTTTAAAAATACATTATCTACAAAACTTGGATTTCTGAAAATAGGAACTTTTTTAACAGCAAGGTATTGTATTGTATACGGTATTTAAGAGGTCAAAGAATTAAAATAAAGATGTGCTGAGAAATGGCATAAAAGCTAAAAACAACATACCATTATGCTCCCACCAAATACTATGAAGAGGAGATTGGGTTGCATGGAGTAAGAATCGGTTATGCAGAGCTCTTTGAACACACACACACACACACACACACACACACATATAGGCTTAAATCCATACATATCTCCCATTCTTTGTTTTCATACTAAATAAAAAACATTGTTTTGGTGTATCTCCTTATGCTGGTAATATATTGTGTCTCCTACTACACCGCTGATGATACAGATTTGATTTTTTTGTGATATGATTGGGGATGATCTGTAGACGGGCAGAAAGTTTTAATACTTTGATATGACCCCATAGGTAGGTGTAGGAGGCAGGGATTGGTTTAGATTTGAATTCCAATGAGACATTGTGATAATTCTTCTGTTGGCATTGCCATCATCTTTAGCAAATGTGGGGGTTTTTTTGCATTTAACTTAGCATCTCTACCAGTATTGTATCCATCATATTGGAGACCAGGTTAATTGCTGTGACAAAAAAGTATCATTTGAACATGTTAACTCGGACACGTAAGAAAATATTTTTGTTCCAAAATTGGGTATGGTGGAATTTCTCAAGAATATTATGGATGGTTTCAGTAATTCGTAGTTGAAAAATAGAAAGAATCTTATCTTGGATTCCTGGAAATTCTTTTCAGCCAGTAAAATGAGCATCAGTTCCTTTGAAGGGCATTTGTTGAATTATGCCATTGTAGGGGAGGCAAGAAATAGCATTGTGCAGAATTCATTTTTGAAAAATCACCTATAAATCAAGTACATAAATTAATGGACATGAGGAGTTAAATTTATATATGTATCCATCACAGGCTCTGGGTCATACCCCTACAATAAGGGAACTTGCCACCAGGTCATATTTTCGAAACTACTAGAATTAAATTAATAGATAATTGATTAAATCTCAGTTAATTTTTTAAGTATTGTTGGTGAAAATCATCGAGTTGTGTGTGTCTATATAAATATATATATATATATATATATATATATATATATATATATATATACACACACACACACACACACAGTAGTCCCCCTCTGAGCGTCCACCCGCTTCTTATGGCCAGAATCCCTTGGCACCGATGAGTTTGTGTTCAAAAGTACCCCTCAAGAATGGCCACCCCACTAATGTGACCAGCGGCCAGCATATTAGTACAAAAATGTAAAATGTTCCACTCACAAGCGGCCACTTTTTATTTCAAATGTGACCAGAACCAATAATTAATTCATATCGTGATGTAAGTAATCAGATTATCTGTATCGTCGATACATGTCTCCCAATGCCAAGTTTCTGTTACTGAAAGAAGTGTTGACTAAAGTACATGTAACACTATATTATATCATTCTCTGTAAAAGCCGACGTTTACAGGACATGGGCTCAACAATGTTATGATAGAGTTTTGTGCTTCACACATCTGTCGAGTTCTTCTTTTTGATGATTACAACCGGATGTAATTGTCAAGATCATAACAGGGTCAGCATAGGCTAAAAATAGATTTTATGCATTAACACACACAGAAATTAACCTTGAACAAAACAGGTACCAGACAAAGACCAAAAAATCACGTGACAACACATTTATCACTTCCTTTACGAAGAAGGCATTTTGTTCGCTCTACAAAAGTTTCATCTGCATAATTAAATGGCATACAGTTAGCAACATCTGAATAAATCATTACCAAATATTAACATGTCATCACGTAAACGGAGACATATTATTTTAGAAGAAAGTCAGTTATTCTACTTGACATCGGGTGAGATGGGGAGGGGGGACTTGCCAAACAATTTTAGGTAGAAAAGACTCAAATAAAACAATTTTATGTTGAAAAGACTCAAATAAACAATGTCCTAACCGATAAGGAGGTTATTCAGCAGCAGTGGGAAAATGGAGCAAATGGAAAGAGAATTATGTATGTACCAAGATTTAAATGATGATTTTGAATGGTTTTGCAATGTGCATGACAACACCTGCTCACATATCACACTTACGCCAAGAATAAGAACTATTAATGCATATTCAGTTGAAATAAGTCTATTATTAAAATAAGAAGAACCTTTTAATAACTAATGTTACTTTTAAACAAAAGAACCTTTTAATAATCAATGTTACTTTTAAATGAAGATATTAAATGAAGATATTAAATGCTTTGAAGTATGTAGCTTTCTTACTACGTACATTACATATACTTCTCACAAAAAATTTAGTACCCCTCTGGAAAGCCCATCCGTCTTATAAGGCCACTTTCCGGGTGCAGAAGGGGTGGCCGTATATGAGGGGGACCACTCTGTGTGTGTGTGTGTGTGTGTGTGTGTGTGTGTGTATATATATATGTATATGTGTGTATATATATATATATATATATATATATATATATATATATATATGCATGCCTGTTTTTGGGATTACACACCTGAAAATTTTAGAGATACCTATCCTAATAACAACATAAAGGTTTGAAGGACAAGAGAAGATGAAACTAGACATGTGTCCGTTACAGACCCTGGTTCATGACATATATGCATATGCAAGTGCACATGTGCAAGTTAGCAATTTAGCAACACTGGCCCATAGATCAGGTTATAGCTCATGTGGCATAGCTTGGAAACAGTCTTCTCTCTCTCCTTCTCTCTCTCTCTCTCTTTCTCGCATATATATAATATATATATATATACACACACACATAACATTTTAATGATTTTATTGTTATTATTATTAGTAGTATTCATTTAGTTTTGTCAATTATCCTGACACACAAGTACTTTAACATCTTTCTTTCAAAACTTCCTTGCATGACTCTACTGGGATATAATTTCTGACATTGATCTCACACCATGCTTTGTCTCGTCCTTTGTTCATAACTTAGAATTAAGTCCAAACATACTGCCAGGTTCATTATGTGATAGACACAAGAACCTGCTCATCTATTATTCCTGCACAACATTATATTGTTTTATTTCTTGCTGTAAAGTTGCCATAGTGATTCTTAGATGTAGGACTCGAGAATTTTCCATAGATCTTGTGTTAAGTGTTTGTTTGTTTATTTTTTTCTCCCCTGACAAAGAGCTTGCTTAGCCTGAAATGTTGGAAAACCATTTTGAATTTGTGCTGTTATCAATATATATATATATATATAAATATATATATATACACCCACAGGTGCCACCCAAGAAGACTGAGGAAGAGTTACAGGAAGAAGAGGAGCTAGCACTGGCACTTGCCTTGTCACAAAGTGAACACGAAAACAAAGAGAAGGAGGTATTTTTTTTGTCCTTACCATTTAAGTTTTGGGTTTTGCTTAGGGAAATATTGAGCCATAGTTGTGTATAACAGCCAGTGAAATTAGGGGTTGGTGTACTTACTATTATTTCCTGATTTCCATCAATCTGACATGTTATATCAAAAACCTTACAGTTTTGTGACATTATGCATGCATTTCTGCAAATAGCACCCATAGAACTGAATGAGCTGTGGGTATAATTTGGCAAAAATAACTTAAGATTTTAGGATTGATTGAATCTTTATGCCTAAGAAGGCAGTATGGTCTAACTATTGGCCTCTGGACTCAACTCTGAAATTGGTGAGTTGGCTACTTCAATCCTACAATACATGCCTTGTGGATTTTATGTTACACTCTCATTAACATGGGGTTGGACATTGGACAAAAGATTAAGTGTCAATAATCAAATAGTGGATATCCACTCAATCAAGTGGAACTCTATCCTGAATTCTGGTGCAGCCATAGTGGGTTTAATGCACCCCTTGCTGATTTTTCTGCATTCACCTCAAGAGCCAGCATATTAAACAAACAAATGGAAGACATCCAACCCTATAACATGACTAGGGCAATTGCCTTTTTCATACATTTACCTTTACAAACAGCAATAGTAACACTGCTTGTGGTATTTATCAATGATCAAACCAGGTTTGCACACAGACAAATGTGCTTTACATAGAAAAATACCATGTTTTAAATTTCTTGGATCCTCCCCCACCTATGCCACATGACAGAAGGTACATCATAAAAGTTGCCGAGCGACACTGTACATCCCTGTTTATTGAGTACATGTACATGCAAACACACACACATGCAGACATTTACATACTGTTCTGCATCAAGTAGTACCATCGATGGTCATTAATTTGTCATATTTTCCCTTTAACTTATACAATGTTTCCAAGACCCCTTTTAATCAAATTATTGAAAGTATTGAAATAAACAGAATGAAAATCCCCATGTATGTGATAATTCTTCCTAATATTTATTCAGTAACAATAACACAGCATCATTTATTGAAATAATGAAAAGAGATATGCAAACTATGCTAGAAAAAGTTCTTATCCAGGTTTGAAAATAAAATTGATTACAAGAGAGTATGACAGTTTTTAAATGTATGAAATTCACTTTTACTATTGATATCTGTGCTCAATCAGTGGTCATTCATGTCATTAACAGAGGGATTTTCATGAAAAAGATTACGTTTTCATTGATTAGTCATCAAGCAAAAGCTGTGTTGTGACATTCTTAAGTCTTGTCGACCTATACGCTTGCTAGCTTCTTGCCATTTATGTCAACAACAGCCAATTAAGAGGTACATGTACTCAACAGTTCTGAACGGCCATTGGTTGGCACCCTTTAATGCAGAGCTTCAGTGTTAGATTCAGCACTGATATTAAAACATAAAGCATTAACTGCTGAATGAAGATGATTCTTGTTGTCACAAAACCAAACATTATAAAACTAATAAGATAAATAAATGTACTTACTAACTTGCCTCACCCTTTTTTCTGTACTGTTTACATGTGTAACTTTGGGTATTTAACCATATATTGATGTTTTTCTTAATTCTGCTTCATAGTCTATGGTTTGTTAAAGTGATTTGTAAATTTCATTTAAGATCTCAAAAATTCAATGCCATTTGGGTGATTATAGATACAATTGCAGTAATCTCATATTTTTTGTTTGCTTCCTCACTAAACCCTAATATGTTTTTTGTACATGTTCTTTGGCAAAAAAATGTTTTATTTGTATTCATGCCAAGTTCTTAAAAAGGATAATTAGGTCAAAAAGTCACTGACTGAAAAAAGAAAAATGGTTTCCACAGTAACTTGCATTTTTGCATATCTACAGTTATTAAACTTTATGGATGGCTTGCATACAGGATAAGGAAAAACCTTATTGATTTGAAGTCAAAGGTCACTCTCACTGAAAGAATTAAAATGGTTTCTATACAGTAGCTTTAGTTTACATAACATACAGTGACCAAACATTGTTGATGGCTTGAACTTAGCATAAGGAAGAACACTCTTGATTTTAGGGTCAAAAGGTAAAAAACCTAAGATCACTGCAACTGAAGAAGAAAAATGGTTTCTGTAGTTAGATTAGTTTTGCATCACAGTCTCGGACAAAATTTGTGGATGGCTTACACTTGTTGCTTTTGGGATGCAAGGTCAGGGTCACTGATTGAAAGAAGTATTTTCTGCAAGTTTCCTACATTGAGAGCATGGGTCAGGCATATAATGTGCCATTCATGATACTTATTTTAAATGTCATGGAAATATTCCCTGTTAATTTTTAGTTCTAGAATAGATCCTACATGGTTTCTGCACAATTACATAAGTTAAACATCATAGACCTGCACCAAAATATATAACCACCCAAACTGGTTCCACAATGAAATGATCCAGTGCATCTTGCAAGTTTTAATTAGAATCGGTATTTGTCAAAATTTGATTCTTATTGTTATACCATAGTTTGGTACATACACAGTTCTTGCCATAATGTGGATCAGTTTAAACATTGTTTTCACTATGCCGTGGTTTGATACATAACAGAGTCAACATTTATCACCCCAGCTATCACAGTATAGTGAAGGAAAGCTGTACTTGTTTATTTTTGTTCCAGAGAGAAAGATTACGTTCCAGTTATGGTTTATATGCTGGCACAAATAACAGGTCTGCATCTCCACAATCTAGCAAAGTCAGTCAACCAGCGGTGAGTACACTTATTGCCTATATGCAAACATTTCCAGTAGTTTCCTACGTGATTATTATGTTCTTTTTTTCTTTCATCACATGAGAGGTGATGCGAGAATATTTTTAATTTCCTTCTGTGAAGTTACATACATTTCATTCTTGACAGTAGATTTGAGCTCAGTAATAAACATTTTGCCAGTGATGATCTCTGATACAAATGGAATTGCTATTGTGAAAGCTCTTAAAGGGCAATTCACAATTGTTTCATTATCCCTTTTAATAATTCTTCAAACCATTGATGGGGCCAGGGTGGATGAGTGGTCTCAAGTGCCTGCCTTTACTGATCGCTGTCATTTCACCTCAGTCATTGTGGGTTTGAGTCTCAAGCATGGATAATGTTGGTGTGAGAGAAAGCTGCCAGTAGCTTCCCATGGGTTGGTGGTCTTACCAAAGTTTTTTCAGGTTCTTCCTCCGCTAGTTACTCTGTCTACCATGTATAGGCTATTTTGTGTTGAGAAATGTCATTAAAATCCACACACAGAACCCAGAAACAACAAACCATTGACACTGATAAATAACAAGCACACACAGAGACATGCAGCAGATGAAGTTGCAAGAGTATACTGGATTCAGCTTGTCCATCTTTCAACCTTAACAATTAATATCTGCTAACCCTTTGACATATTTTCATAAAAACATATGCTTTTGTATCATGACTTGATGTTGTGTCCAGTAAAAATGGAGTCAGTATGATCAGCATTTAGGAATTATTTTCATTTTTATTACAGATTGTGTCCTTCCATTACACTCTTGTCTGGTTGCTATCATCAGCACTGTTTGAGATATTTTATTGAAACTTGGTATGCATTTGTATCATGACAAGAGTTTGTGCTCCATGTAAGGTTTGGCTTTGTCAAGTTAGTAAGTCTATAGTTATATCGACATTTCAAGGTTTATGTAGGTCATGGAATCATGGAAATGTTTTGGAATTTAAAAAATTAATATCAAGGGCCTTGAAAAGTGATGGAATTTCTCTCAGCCTTGGAAAGGTTTGGAAAAGTCATGGAATTTCTGACTGGAGTTAAAAAAATTGATAACTGCTAATTTCATAGAATGCTGAACACCGATTAAAAAAACTTGATCATGGCGCAATTACAGTGGATAAATGGTTTAATCGCATAGATATGAGGGTCCTTAAGTTTTGTGAAATGGCCCTGGAAAAGGTTTGGATAAAGTCTTGGAATCTGTTTTTGTTAAGTCTAGAGGAACTGTGACGTAACTTTACAATTGCATTTACATGTCATAGATATTCCATAAGAATACATGCCAACCATTACGCATTTCTTGTACCCATTAGGCTGTTTTCTTCTGATTATGTCTTATGCTTGCATGTATATGGATTAAACTTTTTCGATGCATCTAAAAAAATATTAATTAAGAAGTCATGTTTCTCACTTTTATTATCATCACTTTAATCCCACTCATCATGTAAATTTGAATTGAGTACATTTCTTCATCTTAGACTTGCATGTGCTTTTCATATTTTCTGTTTATTGCAACTGTATATGACACATTTCCAAGAAAAATGGTGGGTTTCTTCAGTTTGAAACTTTGCCTTGCAGATTCATTTAATTGATAAAATACACCACTCCCTCGATAACTCACACCCTGATAACTTGCAAACCTGCTTATAATGCGGGGTCAGGCATGGCCCCCATTGTTAAAACCAGAAAATACCCAAAAATTGATCCCTATTTGTTGAACTTGAAGAAAATCGTAATCGAAATTGTTAGTGGAAGCTTTAATATATCGCTCGTTCTATCGTCATAAACGGTAGGTAGGACCTGGAAATTTTAATGAGCATTATGAAATATCAACTTTAAAAAGAAGTCATAAAATTTGTTACATTTTCTTTCCAAATGACATTCTTAGTACACTGTAATTAACAATATTCAAGGAAGTTTTGATCAATGAAAATGTCACACCTAGTGGAGGCAGTACTTTAATAAATAAATGTCAATTAAATAATTTTTTTATCAATTGAAATTTGTGTTCTAATTCTATCTTTTAGTTCCATTTAAGTGTAATCATCATAAATGCAATGTGTCCTCTTGTAGTTAAACTTAAAATGTGTCAGTCTATCGTAACAGCTATGTCTGTGAGCGTTCCACTGAGAACCTGATTAAGTGCCAGCCGTGTTTTGATATTGGACTAGCGGAGGCATTTGTTGTATTGTTGCACTAAGTAAAAAGTGGGCCTTCTTTCTATTATCACGTTAATTACATCTTTTGTATCAAATAAGAAGAGGTGGCATAAACAAAAAAGTTAAACGGTGTACAAATTCCTATATGCCTAAGATCCAGCGGCCCCAGTCGTATGTCAGGTAACTCATTTCAGTTGATCAATCGAGCATTGTTATAAATGTTATTGCTTACGTAATCTAATTAAACTACCTTAAAGTAACCTACTCAGTCATAACTGATTAAAGATAGCAAGGCAACCAAGTGTAACAAGTACTTCGCATGATAAAGAGCTTTGTTTCACAGATATGGACAATTGTGGGGAAAACAAGTTTAAGAGAATTCCTGAATTCACATATTGAGATATCCTCAAGGATGATAAGGATGATAAGAAGTTCCACTGTTACTTGCAATGAAGTCACAGCATCAGTATTTTACTAATTGAACAATTCAAAAATTGAGTTTCGATTTAGACGATTGTCTCACGAAATGTTGCATTTTTTTTTTACATAAAAAGGAATCTTGTTTGATAGTGTATCAACAGTTAGTCTGGTTCCCTTCTTCGTAGACTCCTTGTCTCACAAAATACTGTTACACACCACTCCAGGAACCAGACTAATCAAGAAAACAAAAAGCCTGACATAATACACAAATGTTTTTGTGTAGGGTGTTGATTGTTGAAACCAGTTGGAATCATGTTATTGACCTTTTAGATGTTGGACATTTTGAAAATAAATGTAATTTATACAGAATAATGAACAACTTCATCAGAAAAAGCACTTTATTGACAATTACTCTCGACACGATTATAAAACAAGGATTCAGTCATTAAGCAGCCCAGTTACCCCCTGCGCAAACCCCTTGGTTCACTGGATGTCTATTTGATTTTTTGGAGGTTCTTCGGTAACTCGCACCCTTGCTTATAGTGTGGTCTTTGCTTTTGGACCCGGATGTGTGCGAGTTATCAAGCGAGAGGTATCTTTAGGTACCGGACCAGTCTATACTTTCGAAGAAAATGACACCAGATGTTAAACAAAACAGGCATTATCAATGTGACACGTGAATGTTATAGTACTATAAAATTTTAGAGCAGAGGAATCTTTCTAAATATTAGAATATATCAGATCAGAAACCAATACCACTTTAAAAATTTGAAAAGAAGAATATGAGAGGGATGTAATACAGAACTCAGATTGAGCACATCATCATGCCCATTGCAGAAATTGTGGACTTTACTTTTACGATCATTCAGTGAAATTTAGGCATGTAGATTAAAGTGAGTGTGAGGTGTAAGTAATTTGTTGGTATGTTTTGTGTTTGTATTCTGGTGCTAATCCACATGGATTTTGCCCATTTGTGACAGGAATTTCGACCAGCTGCGGATCCAGGTTAGTAGCAAAAATAAATGGACATTTATTATACGGTATTTCGAAACTATGGCATGTAATATATAGATTACACTTTTTTATGCTCAGACTAGGCCTTTTTAGCCACATATAAAAGCAATAATTACATTTATACCTCTTTTGGGATTGGCATGTATGCATGAGCACTTGTTTACTGACAGATCTAGTCAAATCAAGGAATTGTATAACAAATTAGATGAATTTTACTATATTTACCATATATATTGGGCTCCCATAATTGCTGAGATACCATAAATTAATTTTTAACTCATTTACCCTTAGCATCTCGTTTATGTGTCAGGAGGTATTAGCCTACTTCCGAGGTCGGTAGCATCAAGGACATTTAAGATACCCTAAAGTGGGTGGTATTATATAAAGTTAGACAGATATAGCTCTACAATGATACCAAATAATCTGGCCTTTCTAGTTGCACTACAAAATACAGAGAGAAAAACCTAAATTTTTTTGCCTCATTTTTTTTCTACCCAAAATTCACCCATTTTTGGAATCCAATTTTGTGTCTGGAATTTAGCCTTTTTGGCCTCCGATTTAAGGCAGACCAGTCGGAACTGCACACAGACAGGCGAACATTTGCAAGAAGTAGGATAAGATGGGCATTTTTAATAAAAAAATGGTATGGATAAGAAAATGATGGGTCCGTTAAGCAAAAAAAAAAGAACTTCTTTTACCCTTCTGCTCTTGCGCAAGTGAAATAGCCAATGAAAAATGACCTTTCTAATACATTTAGGCATTAGGTTAACTGTAAATCTCTTGGAAGTCAATGTATTAAGATGTATTCAGAAATAGCCCCCAAAATATGTTTGCTACTCGCATTTCAGGTGAAAATGACAAAAACTTCAGGGGTTAATGGGTTAAAGTAACTTTTTTGTGCACTGTATGTTCTGGGATACATTTTTTTTTTTTTTTTCAAGTCATAAGTTGTGGGACACCTTTTAAATCATTTGAAAATTACATCAGAAAATGGTCTTGAACTTAAATTTTATGAAAAAATTATTAAACTGTGTACTTGAGATAAAACTCTTTAATCCATTGCAGCATCACCTCATCAACCCAATCGATCTCCTTTCATTGCATAGATATTTTTTTAGCTCCCATTGGAGGCAACACATTTTCTGCTGCGGAAACTGCAAGGACTAAAGTAAAATTACTTTTATCTGCACCAGTCGTGCGAATTCTCATACTTTTAACCCCCTTCTTATCAACAGTCAGTCCAGGAATCGGATCCAAGTTTGGTGGAGTTTCATCTGTGTTAATGATAATATTGTCTGCAAAATCCTCTTTTCTTGCCTTCATGAATCCATCAAATGATTATATTTTTCTTCCAAATCCTCTAGGAGATGCTGGGTCATCAATGTCCATGCACAAAGCACTAGATTCTGTCGCTTTAAAAGCTGTTCTATTATGTCAGTTTATTTTCAAAATACTAGTGAATACCGGTAGAAAAGGAACCAAGTTTGCTTCCCTTTGTTGGCCGACTTTGCATATATAAAAAAATTACAACACTTAAAAGAATCCAAAGTCCACTTCAGGATCGACTTGCTTTGAAATAAAATAACCTTTGTATTTGATATCCTTTTGGTAAGTTCAATCAATCAGTTTATTGCTTGCTGCCAGTTGTGTTTATTCACCACCTGGGCTTCTGTTTGTTTGCATCTGTAATCATACTTGATACAAATGGGCATTGATGTTTACAAGGTAAATAGTATACACAACAATAACTTATGATTTTTATTTGTGAGATACTGTTAAATTGTTAACCTGGATATAATGAAGTCTTAGTTATTTAGCACCTTACACCATGTCATGCATGAATGGCAGGTACCTTCAAGCAATTGGTTGATACCTCTCTCTCTCTCTATCTCTCTCTCGATCTCTAGATTTTGTTGGATCCAGTTTTCAGTCAGGTTACATATTCAAAACTTTGAGTATGACCAAATATGATTCGTTCTCAATAATTCATGTCAATGAACAATGTGTCATGTGTTATCTGAGATAAGTGACACACGCTACAGTATGAATGCATATGCTGCATATACGGAGTTTGTGGATATTTTTTTCTATAATAAATTGCACATGTTGAAAGAAGAAGAATAAATAATAACAATACAAAGTTAGTTTCTCTTCATTATTAAATAATTTATCTATTTTATTGCAACAATCAGTGGGAAAGGGGTGCAAATTCGATATAAATTTATTTTGTTTCTTAAGTCTTGGGACATGTGACATAGGTGAAAAAAGTATTGCCATAAGTTCTGGGACAGGAAAAAAATTATTTTAGTGTCTGAATATATACAGTAAATATGGTCAGTGGAATTTATTAGGAGTTAGAGAAAGAAATTTCCTAATTATTGTTGTCTTAATGCAACATTTTATTCCCAGAAAGATAAACCAGCTTGTGTGCAAGGTATTCCCAGTATTGGAAGACTAAACCTAATTTAATGTAATATAAAGATGCTGTATGAGTTGCCTAACATCTGTTTAGGTATGGTGGCTTTGACCAACTTCTGAAGGTCACAGACATTTTATAAGTTGATGTTAACTTAAAAGTACAACATTGTATTCAGCATAAGCCTTGCTCTGTTTCCAGACTGTTTCTGCACCAATGATTGACACCTCAGATATGGATCCAGAACTGGCTCGATATTTGAACCGTAACTACTGGAAGCAGAGAGCTGAGGATACAAAAACAGCCACAACAACTCAGCCCTCAGCACCTGTAGCCACTGCCACAGAGTCCAAGGCCATGGACAAAGTTGCTGAAAAGCAGCAGGAGGTAAGATACATGTCTCATAATTTTCACAAATTGTTGGTTCCAAAAGTACATAGTCAATACAGCAGATCTCTGTATAGAAACATGAAGTAATCAGCTGGTTCATGGCATTAAAATAAAACAATAGATAAAACAAAGGTTGAATAAATAAAGAATAGACTATTCCAGATATTATTCCAGATTTTTATGAAGCTTTTGTTGTAGGTATTTAATTGACATTATTTGAAACAGAAATTGGACAATATTTGTAAACAGTAGTTAACATATAGTTATGTTATTTCTTTCTTGAGAGTTGTTATTATTTCTATAACTACATTGTATTTGTAGTTATAAGAATTAAACTTCATATCTAACAGGATTCATGAAATCTTGAAAGTTGAAAATTGAGTACACACTTCATGAACAGCCTTGACTGTAGCCATTCATGCTGAGTGTATACTCGATTGAGTACACTGTATGAACGGCCTTGAATGTAGCCATTCATGCAGAGTGTATACTCGAGTTTTGAGCTTCATGACTTCATGAACCCTCTAAAATGTGCAGTTCTGTTCTTAAACTTTTACTAGAAGAAATGCATTTTGTGGATTATCTTTGTGTAATGTCAGAGAAGGAATCTGGCTTTTTCTCATGAATATTTTACATTGAACTACATGTGTTCAGATAGGTTCATTGAAGAATGTTTGACTTGCCTTCATTTCTTGAACTGACATGATATTAGAATCAGATAGCATTGTAGTGAAATGATAATGTAAGTGCTTCAGCAAAGTGATGTGCTAGTTACCAAGTTAAATAGTGAAGATTGCTTGGAAATATGTGCAGGACATTGATTTTTGCACCATAACTTACAAAAGAACATGTGACCATAGAGGTTAAAACATCAGAACTATTTATGATATTACTGCAATGCCATATTTTTGCTGGCACTATTCCCTTCTGTTGAGATTATTCCCTGCTCCACTTAGTAATCAGGGTCCTCAGTATTAGGAAATTTCCCCTTTAATTAGTCATTGGAGTTCTCAAATAAAAATACTATCCCAGTCTGACAGTTGGATTATTGCCCTTCTTTGCCATGGACTTCATGCACTCCTACAGATGTCTTCTGAGTACAGTAGAACTTAGATTATCTGTCAGGGTGCGGGACCAAGACCATGATGGATATAAGAATAGATGGATAATAAAATATGTACATCAAAAATGTTATACAGTAGACCTGGTCATCGAAAAATCATAATATCTACATATCTACATGTGCCTGTTTTTAATATTTTGACATATTGTTCTCTGACGGTTAACAGAGGCTGACGGTTAATAGAATGACGGATAATCTAAGTTCTGCTGTACTTAACATTTCGTCATTTAAATTATCTGGCATGTTCATTTCAGTTGCATCCTTTTTTGTGTCATATTTGCTGTTTTCTCCCCAGACAGTGTAATTTTCATGTACCTATGTTTCATTTCGCTGAAGTTGAGCATGTAAGTACCTCATTAGTAAAGCTGTGCTTCTTGTTTTCATCCCTCAGTAACTGGTGGTAGGGTAAATATTTCCTACCCATTGCATGTTTTGGTTTATCGTGTTATTTCTTGCATTTTATTTCAGCATTCAACAATTCCTCAAGGTGAGGGTAAATGCCATCATAAAAACTCAAATGAGAACATAATTCACCTGCTTGGCATGTTTTGCATGTGTATGCATCCTCCTATTTTGTTGTTGTTGGCCTGACAAGGTATGGAACTACTAAGTGGAAAGTTACCATGCTTAAAGTTCTAGTAAGAATGGACCTGCTTCTTCCTCCTCTTCATTTGCAGACCCACTCCAATATCAATTTTGTGGCACATTCCGATTTAGGGAAGATGCCAGTGCCCATAAGTGAGAAGTCTATGGCTCCTTCTGCTATGGTGGAATCAATGAAACGCAGTAGGAAGTTGTCTGTGAGTGAGATCTTCAGTACTTCATGGTTTAGCACACCCAGTGCAATGGAAATACAGTTGTCATCTTGCTTGAGTAGACTGAGTTTAAGTTTAGATGATCTTGTTCATCAGCCAGTTCTCTAAACAGAGGCTCCCCATAAAGGTCTAACCAGTCATCAGTCACTGGGCATCAGGTATTTGCCACTGGGCAGTGTGTCAGGCGACATTTTCAGAGTTTCTCTCACTGGGCACCATGGCACCATTCATGAGATAAGTGTTGAATGACATTAAGTGAAGGTCGATTCCTGGGTGCCAGTCACTGGGAAATGCTTCAGGTGTCTGTCATAGAAAGTCACATTAGTCAACAGCATTGGTCACCAGGTAATGTTTCAAATGACGCTCACCAAGCAGCAAACACTGAGTGCCAGGCACTGGGTATCGTATTTGATGCCAATTTTTCATTTTCAATTTCTGGTCACCAATTACTGGACACTACGGAACAGGCAAGATTTTGGGCCAGATATGGGGGTTTTGGCCACTGGTCAAGGAGCAGGCAATAGTTCAATAAACACCCCTGTCTCCATGTTTCCATTCAATCCTTATGGGGAATGCTGAATGGGCTGTCAGTTTTGATGAGTCATCTGTGAGAAAGGATTGGTCAGACACATTCCTTCTTGACTCCCAAAACTGGGTGGTGGGCAGCCATGTCTTCTTTTCCTACCATGACAGCATGGTTGATTTGGCATCAAGAAGGAATCATCGATCCCTTTTCTCATCCCCCTTCCCCCTTGCCAGAAGGAGGGGGTGGCCGGCAGGATGACTAATCCCAGTCACAAGTCCCCATCTCTCCAGGAATGAGATGAGATGAAGTAGACCTGCAAGACTTGAGGGAACCTGCCTTGTATTGAGAGGGAAGACAGTGTATTATGAACTGTCAATTTTTGTGGAGTCGGACAAGTTTCCAGAAGAATCCATCACATATTCTGCTGCGTATATTCAAAATATTTCATCAGTAATTGTGCTTCTAACAATAGTTCTAGTGTTTTACAGTCATATTGTTTTTTGGGATGAGGCGTGTATGGATAAAATGAGAGTGTGAACATGAACTAGATCTAATTTTTATGTACTAGTATGACTTATTCTTCTTTCTTTCATTTTCAATAATACTAGTATTTGAACCTTTTTTCTTGTTTCTGTCATTAATTGTCTCATGACATATCATTTTAAGGCAGTTGGTGGAAATTACAGCTTCTGGATACCATATATAGTGTGAATTGAAATAATACAAAATATTTTATGATTCTGTTTTTCAAGGGATAATGTTAAATACATGTTACCAGTGTTATGACTTTAGGGTCTTAAACTACATAACAAGAAAGAGCAAAATCAACAAGTTTTGAAAAATTTAAAGTATTAATTTATTCCCTTCAAGTACAAAGTGACAGAATTAAAATTAACTTAATTCTGAATGAATGCCAGAAATCCTAAAGTTCTATCAATTCCAATAGATCCAATTAATCTGAATAAGTTCCAAAGGTATTCCAAATGATAGCCTGTATTGTAATGATGTCTCAACGATACAGAAGAATCATTATGC
>JAECUM010059941.1:0-10211 GCA_016617855.1 Megalonaias nervosa
TAAAAGTTCTATCACAGGTCCAAAAGTAAAGAGTGTTCCGAATTAATTTCAGGCCTTGAATGTGCTGATGTACTAATAGTCTTTAATATCCTAATATACAAATAATCTTGATGTTTCACAATGATATAATTCAGAATGTTTTTGAATGAATTCACAATACTTCCGAAATAGTGAATAATTTAAGTAATTAATTCCTCTCAAATTATATCCGAACACAACTAAAAGAGATTTCACAAAGACTGATATTAAAATAGGAAAAATAATTGTTCACTTGGTCTTCTTTATACACACACTGTCACCTGACTTATGACAAAACAATATACCCTGGCTCAGATCACTTTCAGTGGAAATTTCCATAACATCTGTAAACAAGGTGAGGTCTATTTACTTTAAAATTTAGTAAAGAATCCGTACAGAAAGCAAATATATACGTCTAACAATGATACATTTATTTTTTTTATATATGTAGTAATGCAACCAAAAGTGTCCAATCAAAAGACGACGGTAAATTGACATTTTGGTTGTTTTTTTTTTTTTAAATTTAAGGAGATTGATTTCCTGTCCCTGATATTTACTTTTCTTATGCAGGTTAAGAAAGCCTCTGGTCAACTATATACCCTGTCTGACTTGTCTGTAAGTAAAAATTCCACGATCTACATTCTTGTTCCCATTTTTCGTGTCCCAGATGATCTAGACCACGTTGTATTCGACCTCTCCTGGGGTTTTCCTGAGGCACATCCAGATTTTTTAGATGCCTCATGCTTTGCGTTCAGGCGATCCAAATTCATTCAGCTGGTCGACTGGAATCATCCTGTTGATGATTATTATTTGCATGAAGCGGTGATACATATTCAAGAGATTACGACAAGTGGTGGAAATACCGGACACCAAAGGATCGATGTCCATTTAAAGCGCCTCCCATACTCCATAACTCCCAGTCTGAAGATTTTCGACGCACGTGAGAGAGACTGTGACCTTTATGAAACTACCTTCACGCATGCCCTGAACTCCCAGGCTGTGATCATGTGCTCCCTCGTTAGAACTGGTCATGAATGGCAGATACTTGAATATGGACCGGAGGCCTTGGTTGATGGGAACGCCAAACGGTACAATCCAATTAGGGAGAAAATTAAAGAGTTAATCGAAGAGTAATTCGAGATTTAGCCATGTAAGCTTTGCATAGACGAATAATCTCCGTTATTGGAAACATAAAAGTGGACATTTAAAATTGGTTTGGTCAGAATCATTCTGTTTCTATTCTTGATGACAAATTATCTCGGTCTACATCGTGGCAATGGTATGGTTGCACGGTGAGATGTCTGACAATTAATAAAACTTGATTTACTGCGATGAGTAATACCGTTCTTACTTTGCATTGATAATGTTGTCTTTTCTTGGGAAAGAAGTTTGATTTTGAAACTAAGGTAGACGAAATAACTGCAATCGACCCATCGACGAAACTCCTTACCTTGCAATCTTTGATGGAATGTAAATGTATGTTTTAAATATCCCCAATTCAGACGATTTTAAAGTAAACACTGATACACATCTTAATTTCTTTTTTTTACAGACAATATAGAAATTCGTATGGATGTTTCTTGAATTATAGAAGTTAGAGTAGTACAGTGTCTCTAGTGTAAAATCGGGTAGTTGCACGGACGTCATGTTTTCAAACCCATCATGAAATCTTCCAAAATTCCAAGATTCTTGTTTCAGACAATACATACACCTTGACAAAACACACAAAATAAAGACCACGTAATTACTGGGCAACACAAGCATGAAAGATTAAACTCATACCAATTTGACCAGGAGATTAATGATGAGATCAAACTCTTCCATATTGTTTTTATTGCTTCGAATTTACACCTTCTTCAAGCCTAGAATACATTTTCCCCACTTTTGCCTTAGTAAGCATATTCATGGCATCCTTGGATCAGGTGGTTCACTGTTTTAACCTTTTTTTTTCTTTTTTTTTGTGTGGAATGTTAACATATAGGAACGAGAACCATTCAGACTTCATGCGCCCTATTACCTAAATACTCTTACTTGAGAAGAACAAAATCTCTAAAAAAAATTCAGCAAATTTTTTTCCGAGTTTAGAATGTGGAGTAAAAGCCTAAAATCCCAACTTACAATTGTTTTAATTAAATTCTTTCTTAATAAGACGTTTTCTTTCTTTTACTGCTTAGAAACTAATTTTTCATTATTTTCAGGGAGGAGAATCCTTGATTTTAGTGGCATTAAACGAATCATAAGTATGGTATGCTATTGGGGCCATAACATGGAAACACTTTACACTCTCGAGGCTTGATTGCGCGAACTTAAGATATCCAATAAGATACTTACTTTTTAGCACATGACCTCGGTAAAGCACGTCACTGAGCTCTCTATTACGCGCAATAAGCTCTCCATTTCAAAAAATCGAAACTAGCATTTCGCTTAATGGAACTGCCTGGCAGATAAATGTGAAAACATTTTGCATTCTCGAAGCTCAAATACACGATCTAAAGAAAGTCTATCAAAAAAGAAAAGTTTGAATCACGTAATTACACATTCGAGACAGCGGGAATGCGCGTTCTCGATACTCGAATACATGACCTAGAGACAGCTGATCTGAAAGTTGCTTTTAATCAAATGCTGTCAAGAGTTCGCGTATTAGAGCCTCGAAAACGTGAATCGCTCTAGGAATGCGCGATAATGCGCAAAATCAAATGATATTTGGTAATGGAAAAATAATTATTGTGTATTTCTAGACTTAAGAGAAAGGATATAAGAGAAACATGCTGCTATACAATTGGTTTCAGAGCTAATATTTTTCAGCAAGAGTGCATTGGACTGCAAAGGTGACCAGATTTTGACAGTATTTTATAACGATATGGTCCTTGCTCGACTTTAAGTCGGCAACCTACTGGTTTGTGAACATTAGCATTCACATGTTTTTAAAATAAAATTTAGCAAGATTTGTTGCGAAAGTCTCAGATAAATCGATTTTTAATGGATTTTGACTATTTCTTAGAGAATTTTGGCTCTTGATAAACTTAGGATATGCATTAGCATAGCGTGTGAATACTAGCAATCATAATTTTTGTTTGATTTCCATCGAATTCTGTGCAAAACTTGATGTTAAAAATGAGTGTAGACGAATCCAACGATGACCAGAGTTTAAGCATTTTTCAAAAGAGTTATGGACACTATGCGCCTTAGAAGTGGCATCCACCTGGTAAATGAGCTCTCAGACCTTCAGATACTATATTTGTTTGTTGTTTTGTTTTTTTTTAAAAGCATTAACATGATGAACGTCATTATTCTTATGTATTAAGATTTAACTGACATAACGAAGACATACTGACAATGAGACACTAAATAAACTGATTTATGTAATTGTGATCATTTCTGTTTTTATTTAAAAAATAACAAAAGGGCTTGTTAAGTAATATTAGACTGATCATATAATTTTATTAATGTATGTGTTTAGTTCTTTTTTTTTGTTGTTGTTGTTTTTATGATTTTTATGTACAGAAAACATTTTTGCACTAGTGAAGACCAATCGCCGTTTTTGTATATTAATAAATACAGTTACTTATTTTATTATATTGTACTTGTGTTATAATGCAGTTTATTCTACGAAAATATCCCCCCCCCTCTGTGTGAATATATTAGTATCTCTCCCTCTCGGGTAGGTGATTAGTTTCTAGATACCACCTTTTTGTTCCTCAGGAACTACCCTAAACACCCTTTAAATCACAGCTCTATCAATACACACACACACACACACACACACACACACACACACACACACACACACTGCGTGCATGCGTGTCTGTGTGTGTGATCTGGAAAGAAATCTTAAGTAGGTTATGCGTGTTAGCTTGAATTTCTTTTCAAAAATGTTCGTACAGAAAATTCAGTCGATCGGTCTTTGTTAAGCAGGGAAAAGATTAAAAGATTGAAAATACAGTTTGATTAACAAATTAATTGATGTTCTTAATTACGTGCTTTGATTTTCAATTAAAATATAAAGATTAATAAATAAAAATACATATTTTTTAAAACGTTGATGGTCTTTATATATCATCAAGGCATAATAGTCCACTGTGGAATTGCAATTTTTTGGGAGTTACTTAAACATTTAGTAGCATTTTAGTTGGGACAGTTCAGCAGATTTATCCCTCCACCCTCCGAAAATGGCTACTTTATGAATTATGATCTATTTATCTATAAAATCATGGAACTTAAGAAAATGAAATAGGAGAGATTGAGAAAGAGAAATATTCATAACAAAACACAGTCAAAAGTTCCGTTCGTCGTTTATTTAAATACACGTTCAGTCTCCACAGCAAAACATGCTAGACAAAATTCTAATTACTTGCCTTAAAAACTCCGTGAAGCTTTTGCCTTTTTTTCCATTGGGTGTCTGGACTTTTCTTTTCCACCATTTTCTGAAGAACGTGACGATGTCGTCCTAATCTTTGTTTCTGTCTTCATCAAGGGAAGTTATTCCTACACGTTCAAGCAGCATTCTCGTATAATATGATGATTTATTCAGAAGTGTTTTAAATGATCGTTTTCTCATCTGTGTATTCCCTTTGGTTAACACCAACGTCACACTTCAGTGTTTTGCTAAACGAGGAGGATATTGATATGTTTCCCATTTTTGTCGTAATTTGTTCACGACAATGCTGCTGATGTATACTTTTGGGGAGGAAATCTTGTCAAGATAACTAAAGAAGCCATGACCAAACATCTTTTATACACGGACTAGTATCCTTTTGTTGTTGGAACCTTACACATGCTTTACTTGGGATACTAGACTAGAAAAATGAAGCGATCTCTTGTCTGGGAAGAACACTAAAGCTTGTAACATGCATGTTTTGTGTTTCACTTTTGTCACGGGTGGTGCCATATTTTTGTACTAGCAGCAGATGAAGGAGGAAGAGTATGTAAAACTTTAGGGACACGAGTACATTTGGGCGCCGTCTTCAACAGAGTGGGAATCACTGTTCTGAAATGACGCTTAGATGGCATCAGCAATAACGCAGGTGAAGAGACTGTTGATGACGTCTTGACTATAGAACGAAGTTTCCGTTGGTACCTGTGTGTTCTAGAGGCAGTGATTCTCCTTCATTTGGTAGTCGTAGGATGCACGTTTTTTATGTTGTCTTTTTCGTCTTCATTTTCTTGGGAGATGATTATTTGGGTGAGCACTAATAGTATCTCTCTTTTTTTAACTTTTTCTTTGTCTCTCGTTTTGTAACTTTGCTGCCGTATGAGGATCACATTGTAGAAGCGAACGAATGATCACTCATGCAGGTACTCCACCTTCACCGGTTTTCAAGATAAATTGTTGATCCGGGTATCGATACTTAGATATACAAGTTATGTCGATTCTACTTTAAATTTTTGCTTTGTTTTGTTTCGTTATCGAAGGAAAAGTTGAATTTGTTGAGGAATATAAATCATTAATTGTAGTAATTGACGCACCGTCAAAGTAAACCATCACTATACTTCTTTGAGAAGAGATTACAACAAATTTGAGTTTGAAATAACTTGAGCACACAGTGCATAAATCATTAAAACTTGATGATGATTTTAATGACGTTACGTTGAATAATATTACAGATGGAATGAGTGAGTTTTGTGTGTATATTTGTTTGGAGGACGTAAACGAGAAGAGCGACGTTTAAGTCACTTGAACATCCTCGTGACTCCATTTGTGAAACAAATCAATTCTAAACCTCAAATAATTATGGTTGGTAGGTATTAAATCGATCAATAAAACTGTCATAGACAAAATAAAGCCCTGAGGATCTCGATGGTTTATATAATGCTTATACATGAGATATGTCTTTAGAACTTTTAAACAACGCAACATAATTGACAGCACAATTGATAGTGCGGTGCACTTTGCTTTGGTGAAATAAATTGATATTATCATTGCAATAATGTTCCTTTAGTGTAAATTCTAACTAAACCAAAGTTTAAATTCTTTCTCATCTTTATCTAACCTATCCTCGAGATGGCAAGATGAGTTTAACTTTAGTCAAAATAATCCCGTTGTCTTCGCGGAATATTCTCTATAAATGAAATGTATTCTCTTTTCAACTGTCTTTTAGTAACTAGTAAGGAGATTGCCTCTCTTTGTAACACCACCTGATCTGTTGTGGAGGATAAATGAACAAGATTTGTTTGTGTTCAATCAAACGTTTGATCACTAGTTCCTGTACTCAACATGTTTAAAAACCAACAAGACTTTCCAACTTTAACAATCAGACCTTTCGCCGTCATTGAGAACGAAGGATTCATCAACGAGTCTAGTATTTCGAATTCTGAGAATGAACAGATCACACAAGATCTTTATACAGAATAGAAACCTTTTTTTAATGTCAGTGCAGCAGTAACAGTGCCATAAAAAGGTAATATTTACTTATCTAACAAATGTAGGCATTGTACATGAGGAGGATGGACTGTCATATTCCTTCTTCTTCAATATTGTTTTATAAGTGAGGTAGGTTCATTACTGAATTGAGCTGGACCTATTAATATGTCTTTATTTTTATTAAGTTTTAATTTTCTGTCTCTGTCTCTGTCTCTGTCTCTGTCTGTCTCTCTCTCTCTCTCTCTCTCTCTCTCTCTGTTTGTCTGGCTGGCTCTCTCTCTAGATATCGTAATAAAAATTCAGTATGAATAATATCTGAATCAACTTTTCTCAAATGAAGTTCTATTTGCAATAGCTTTATTAGACAATGATTTTACTTCAAATCTTAAATGCTGAAAGCTTACAAACAAAAGAGTCGCAAATTTAAAAAAATGAGAAAAAGGCCATTCTCCCAAAAATCCATCACTGGTGTTGTAGACATAAACTAAATTCGCACGATCGCACGTAAAAAGAGCAACGTAACTGTGTGTACTTGAACAAAGTTATGGGATGTCTAAAAATTTAGCATGCCATCCCCACCCCCCTTTCATTCTTACGGGTTTGTTATATATACGTCTATTTCCCGCCATTCTTCACCATGGGTTTGTTATAAAGTATGTATATTATATGCCATTTATCCATGTGGTTTGTTACAGTGTATATGTTTTTCCCAAACCCATTTATCCCTACAGGCTTGTTACAAATGCATGGCGTTTCATCAAACACATTTGCCTTTATGAAGCAATGTATCCGAATCCGTTAAATCCCCTTTTTTGCACAATATTTGAGTTTCTCCCCCAACCCATTAGTTGTAATGTAACAATATGTTTTTTTCCTGCCTTAGCTAAAGACATTCCTGTGCCATTCTAGTGTTCAATTCCTATGAGGTGGATGTAGTGGTAGTTAGCCACGTTGGTGTTGGACAGTCACAGTAGGTGTTGGTGAGTCACAGTAGGTATTAATATGTTAGAATAGGTGATGATCAATCAGAACAGGTGTTGGTCGGTCAGAATAAGTAATGGTCTATGAAAATAGGTAATGGTCAGTGAGAATAAGTATTGGTCATATACAGTAGGTGCAGGTTAGTCAAGGTGAGTTTTTGTCTTATATTAAGTGCGTCTGACATACATTGTTGAAATTTCATAAATTCTCATAGAGGGTGTGCTATCCGTTAATGATAGACATCCAAAGCGGCCCAAACCCCATGTTAAATTCCAATAAACTTTAAACTGACCCATAATGTTCAAGTCGCATAAACTCTATAGTAGCCTATCCCCTTGTTAAATTCCCACAACTCTCATGGTGCCAATCGTAATGTTAAATTACCATAGCCCAAAACCATTTAAATTTCCTTATGCTACCTTAGGGACCCAATGCATTATAATCTAAAATTCCCAAAGGCCCCATAGTGATCAAGATTTGATGGAATGTTTAATTTGTAATGAGCCCCATTATGACCATCTTAACTACTAACAGACTTGGAACATATTGGCCATTTTAGCGAGGTTCAGATTACCATTATTTTAATATCTAATTCTTGTTATGTATATGTAATTTAATTATTTGTTTGCTAGTTTCAATTTTTTTCTTTTACTCCATTACATGTTATTGTAATGATAACTTTGTCTACTGGATTTGATATTTTTCTTTTTAGAAATTCAGTTCAGTTCTTTTTGACCTGATAAACAACCAGTAGTTGAACATTGTATATAGTTTCTGACCTTGATTCAGAAATCAGACAGAGTTCTAGTAAACAGCTTTTTAAATTTTTTTTTTATTCATTCTAAGAATAAGATTCTTTCAGTGGAATCAAGGCCATACCTAGAGTACGTGATAATTAGCATGTAAAAATTATTCTATGTTGTTCTAGAAGGTGATCACGTGACCCTCATACGGGAATCTGTTTTGCGTCTTAACTTACTGTATAACCGTTTTCTTGAGAAGAACTAGCAAGTTGGGCTTTAAATCTTCGACACTTAAAGGTGTCTTGTTGTGACCAGTTTGAGCTGAATTTGTATTTTATGGAATTATTGATTCTTTCCCTGGAAAAGACTAGTGCTCATACAGAAATTCTTGGACGAGGAAATTTATCGATATTTATTCAGAAATCCTAAACTGGGATATTATTTTCTGTGATTCAACAAGGAACTGTTGACACGGCAATACTTTGAAGGTCACGACGTATGTCATCGCCCTCCATTTCGATTTCATCGGGACTCGAACACAGATTCATTTAGGACGTTTCATTGATAGGACTTCTATTTTTTTTAATTCTTTGATTAATTTTGGATTTGATTCATGAAACGTAAGTCCTTTTTCTCATTTTTACCTTGTTTTTCTAGGGAAAGAAATTATTTGTTAAATTTTACAAAGCTTGCTGTCTTCACTCTTTTCGTGTTACTTTTGTTAAAGCCTAGACACGTAGCATTGTTTAACATCTAATTTTAATAGTTGTAAATCGCGTGATTTGCTAATGAATCCACACATAATAATACTCTTTAAACCTGTGCATTTTAAAAATCAAACAACATATTAAATACACAAAATGTGATATATTTAGTGTATTATTAGAAATCTAAAAAGCAATGTGTCAACTGCAAATAGTTATGATTTAGAAGGGCATGTTCGCACATATCACTGCCAAGACAAATACAAAATCTGGTTGAAAGATATTTAGTATAAATAGCTAAATAATATATTCTGGTCTAACGAAGATATAATGATAGATTAATCTTGTGGGAACTAAAATTAATTCTGAAGTTTCATCAACGATACAATCTCAACCGTGGTCATGTGCGATGTTGCTTTCTTTTCCAGTCCAGTTATACTTCTTATTTTTCACTAAGCTTTGTGCGGGATTATTGCGACTTCTAGATTGCATTGTATCTTAAAAATTCAGTGCTCATCGTGGCACTATCCTCACGATGGGAGGTAGCCCATGGTGAGCAATGCTATTTTTTTTGTGTTGATGACCTGAGCCAAACAGTTCCATTGATAAAAGATAATGTTTTAGCCTGTACATGGACAATTATGTCTCACATTTGAAAAATGAAACATTAGATATATTAATAAAGCATGCATAACAAATGACAATCATATATTCCTTCAAACTCATCTTGATATGATTACAACTTGATGATCCCCTTGTCAGAAAGTTCTTGTATTAAGTCACCTGTTTTGACGCGCTGCACAAGGAATCTACTTTTTTACCTGTGACACTATTTTACATACGAACGGTGACAAACATGTATAGCAATGTAATATCGATAGAATTTTAATAAAGAAAAAGCCAGTTTTATAGGAAAAATCACATGGAGACATTCCTAATGCGTTTCTTATTTTTATAATAATTTTGTTTTCGGAGAAACATCTTGGAAAGAGCTACAAAAATCAACTTGGGGAAGGTTATTACTATAAAGAAAATTGTTTACGTATAAGCACAAAATATTTAAATTAGCTTATGAACATTTTTTCAGAGTTATGATAATATACCAGTAGATATGCAGAACTAAATGTACGATTTTGGAACGTCAAAACTGACTTGCATTCTTCAAAGCTCTTTTCTTTAAATGTGCAAAACAACCTGGGACTCAAAAAAAAAAAAAAGGTAGTAACAAGGAAAACGTTTTATTTTTAATTTATGATTATCATTAGCGCTCTCTAGTTATGCCGTCTTTGAGTTCATTTGATCAAATAGTTTTTGCAATGTTACTGAAGTATTTATTGAAAATTTCGCAAAGATTAGTTTGGTTAGAATCAGGGCATCACCCTCCATCAGAATCATGTTACAGTC